>JAQZBX010080270.1:0-13848 GCA_029593785.1 Cabassous unicinctus
CTGCTGTTCTCTTTTTCCCTCTGCCGTTTTGATCTGACATTTGCATTTATGACTTTCCTGCCTTTAGTTTCCCTGACTTTTCACATTTTTTTTTTCTTTTCTTGAGCCTCTTATGGAGGAATAATAATAATAATAACTAAAGTGCCACTCCTCATATCAAAACTTTTTGTTTTGTCTTTTTCTTTATTTGCAGTAGGGGTGAACCTTCTTCCCCCTCCTTGCATGTTAACATTTTAAAAAAAATTGTATTATGGCCTACTTAAAAATTCTTACCTGCATCCTAACTGATGTCCTAGAAGCAGCCAACCGTCTCTGTTTCTGAACCTTTAATTCCAGGTAACCTTTCAGAAGTCTATAGAGCAGATTTATGTAGTACATAGTGGCTGTGTGTAGTCTGGGCTGGGGTGGGGTTGCATTCTGTCTTGTGCCTGCACCATTGGATCACCTTTTAAAGAGGCAATGTGAGCATGGCAGAAGCTTGCACTCAGTAAACTCAGGACGCTTTTGCTCCCTGAAGCCCTGACAGCATGTGGCCTTTGGGGAAAGGCTTTGGAGAATAAAGGAGAGCAGGAATGACTTGTCTTGTACCATTGGGGCTTTGCTGGGGCCTGGTGGAAGCCATGGACCGGTGGTGGCTGAAAGTTAACCCGTCTTCTGTTCAGCGTACCACAGTGATCTGCCAGTACTAATTTCTGGAAATTCTCCACCCTAAAAATGTACCTGGGTAGAAAGTCATCAACCTTGGCAAAATGGGGAAGTGGAGGGCGGAAGGAGGTGTGAGGAGGAGGGACAGATGGCAGGGTGTGGTGACCACCCACAGATTAAGAGCGCCTGCAAGGCAAGAACCTAACGTCAGAAGTGGGGGCCTGGAGCAGCGTATATAAACACCTCCGCCACGCGGGCTTCTCTCACCTTAACTCACAACTTCAAGGAGCACTGAGGGATTAGGGTGGCTTTATTAATTTTGAGGTGCTAGTCTCATAAATCTATCACCTAAATAAGTACATAAAAATATGTGACTCAGGAGGAAATGGTAGACTGAAAAGAGCAAAGTCCTTTAAGTGACAAACTTCAATCCAGGAGTTGGTGTAGAAGTCAAAGGGGACAGTATATCAAATAACAGTGGTTCCATAATGATAGGAGAATGCTCGGAGTCAGGTTAATTTTAAAATCAGGAGTCACTCGGTGGAGATGGAGTCAGCTTTCATTGGCCCAATAGGCTTGGAAGCTTTTAAAAGATAATTGGCTGGACTTCTTTCCCACCCTGTTCTCCTGTCTGCGTAGACAGCATGGCTGAGATAGGTGGATGTTAGCACCCTAGACCATTGTACTTCCCGTCGTTCCTCAGGTGACCGATGAGGGGTGCTAACGAGGGGCTTCTTTGGAGCATGGCAGCGTCTCCTGCAGACTCTGGGTAAACTGTTCACTGTCTTGTTGTCCAGGCCACGGGCTTCAGGAGACGGTGATGGTATCTGTGTGCCTCTGCTCAGAAGGCTACTCCCCAGTGACCATGGGCTCTGGCTCGGTGACCTACGTGGACAACATGGCTTGCAGGCTGGCCCGCTTGCTGGTTACCCAAGCTGATCGTCTCACGGCCTGTAGTCATCAGACCCTGCTGACTCCATTTGCCCTGACGGCGGGACAGTTGTCTGCTTTGGACGAGGAGCTCGTGCTGGCCATGACCCATCTGGAGTTGCCTCTTGGGTGGACTGTCTTGGGAAATTCTTCACTTGAAGGTGGGTCTTCACCAGAAAATTCAGATGTTTCCTCTCAATGTCAAGTTCGGAATGTGCCTTTACACTTTATTGCCTGTTTATGTGGGTGGGTTTTCCTGCCCACTTCTTACCTGGGCCTTGCTCTGGTGTGGCTGGGTTCCCTGACGTCCCTAGCTGCTCATCTCTGGGCTGCTCTGATCCAGGAGGTGCAGGGAGGCTCAGCAGTGAAGAGCTTTGCCTGAGGAAAAGACTGTTTCTTTGTGGAAGGCTCTGGGGCCGGCTGCTTTGGGCTGGGGCTCTGCTGCCCTTGGCAAGTTTCTTTTTGCTTTGAGACGGGGATATTACTGCCCTGGTTCCAAATCGGTAGTCATTGGACAGGGAAGAGCATGCAGCCAACTTTGTGAGACACTTAGAAGAAATGCGGCCTAGATGGAAATGTAGCTGTTGCGATGCACCACGCACGTGTTTACGTTGTTAAAAATGTCAGTGTCACCGAGAAGCATTCATATTATATTTGTTCTAACTTTTGGCATTACCTCCAGATGTCCCCTGCTTACAAAAGACACTGTTAATACCATCTATTTGGAATCTCTGTGTGAACAGAGATACAATGTTGTATGTAGGCCCATGCTAGGCCTGAGGCTAGACTGTTCAATAGATGCTTTGGATGGTGATTACAAATTATACGCTTTTCACTGGAAATCTAGCGATGTTGCTCTGTATTACATTGAACACAACATAAATCCCTGTGCTTCTGCTGTGTTTTGTATTCTTCCTGTGCCATTGCTTTGTGGTTGGATGGTGCTATTTTTTAAGAGTTTCTGCTTCCTTGTAAATTCTGGTTACAGGTTACAGTTGGCTTAGATTTGATCATGGGTAAGATTAAATGCAGTGCTCTGGATAAAGGGGCATGGCTTTTGTAAACAGAATTAAAGGACTGTAAATGACCTTCAGGGAAGACCTCCATTTCTTTCGTTCAATTAGGGTTATACTAAAACTCTCCCGGACACTGTCTTATTTCTTAAGACCTCAGATGAGGGAAGTCATAAGCCTCATCCAGTGTTGGTAGCTGATTGACACATCTGGAAGGCTGGGCTCCCTGAGAGTGTGGATGGTGTCTGTTCTGCTCACCGTTATCCCCGAGGGCCTAGCAAAGGACCTGGCGCGTAGCAGGTGCATGGGGTGAATGAGGAGTATATTCTGAGAACTCGAAGGAGTCGTCACATTTCACTATTACAATTCCTCCATATGCTATTCATATATATATTATATTTTCCAGCTGAGGAATTTCATTTTCTTATGCTACTCTAACAGTAATAATGGAGGGTGATTCTTTTTTTTTTTCTCTTTTTTGAGGGAGAACCCATTTTGATGAAGACACAAAACTTTCATAATTTCTCACCAATTACTGGTACTCAAGCCCATGAGTAAAGAGTATCAAAGCCCGATAGTGAGGCAGATACAAGCCAATCCCAATGCTCATTCCCTAACTGGAAACTCACTCTCTTCAGCAGCCTGGTGTTTGATGTAGTTCAATGGGAGCTTCTCCAAAATTACAAATGGTTGAAAATTTTGGAACTTTATAATTGCACATGAATAACTTTAAACCGAGGGCTTCCAAAATGGGATTCATGTTCCCTGCATGCCATGCCAGGGCTTCTATTTACATGCATTTGTCATTCAAAAATTAGAAATAAATGAAGATTTCCTAATATCTAAGCTGTTGATTGACAATAGTACATGCATGCAATTTATATATTGGGAGTATATGCTTAGAATGGTTTTTCCTGATAGTTCAGAAGACCACTGCCAACTATCAAGTTGCCAATAGTCTTCTTATTGCCATTTTCATTGCTATTTGCAGATGCCTTCATGCTTACCAAGTTGCTGTTATGACCTGTCATGACAGGTAGACTTATGTCACCAAGAGGTCATTTCTAACCCCTTTGCCAGTATTTATATATGAAACATATGTTTTCATGGGAAAAAAAACTGGAGCAGTTCCTTTTCATGGTGGGATGTTGTATTCTTTGGGAAAACAGTTCCAATGTCACAGTCGTTAGGTGTCAGTGCTTTGGGACCATGGTCAAATCTAGTCCTGCCTCTTTCTGGTGAGATCTGGACAAGTTATGTTAATTTTGGTGCCAAAAATTTTTAATTTCTAAAATGAGGATGCTTAATAGTGTCTCATCGGTTTGATGTATATGAAACTTCTACAACAGCGCCTGAATATTCTAAGCTCTCAGTAAAAGTTGACTTTTGTGTGTGTATGTGAATGGATTTCCATATTTAAAGAGTGGATTTTATGTATTTGTATGTAGACATGTGGAAAGCAAATTTTACATGGTCAGGATAAGTGAAGGTAGAAGCAAAGGATAAAAATCCTGATATTGCTAATAATTCCTTGAAAATTTCTGGGAACTTTCCTGGCCCGCAGGCTAGACCAGCAGTGGAACTCCTCAACAGCATCATTGTTAGGGGACAGGGTTAACACCCATGTTTTAAGCTATTTTTATTTAAGGTTTATGCATCTTAGGGGATTTGATTTAGTCCGCAATGTGTTTAAATCTCTGTACCAGCCTTTTCATACCTCAATTCTGTTATGTATGTATGTTATTGCTTATTGATGAATAATAGCCCATTTTCAATTAGTAGGCCTTAACAGATGGAGTTATGAGGATTCTTTTGTCAGAATTATTCCAGTGATTTTTTAAACAAAGCAGGCATTAGACTAATAAATTCAAATATAGATTCCTCTGTGTCAGTTTTAAATCTCTAATGTAGAGATTATATTGGATTCTGGGGAGAAAATTTGAAGTTATTGTATAAATTAATTCAAGTGATTGGGCATACATTAATCATTTCATAGTTTAGAAAACACAAGTACAGTTGGTAAAAATCAGCTGAGTGGTATTAGATTTTTACGACGCACACTTCTACTTTAGAGGATGTGTTTTGACCCATTGTCTGTTCAAATCCATTTGGTGGGGTTCTGCTAATTTTGAACTATTCTAGGTTCAGTGCTGTACTTAGCCCTTAATATAGAGTTTTAATCTAGGCAGTTTAGAATTTCTCAGTGCATCTTTTCCTAATGTACATATTTTATTGGAGTTGTCGGTCTTCGAGGTAGATAAATTATCATGATGACATGAGAAGTAAATGGAGGCTTGGGACCCCCTGGATGTTATAATGTATTAATGGTAGAGGTATCATATGGAAAACAATTTCTTTCCTAGTAATTATTTCCCTTAATGTTTAACTGACAACTATTTAAAAGTTTTACGATTTGTTCTTATTTGAAAAGACTTTGTGTCCATCTATTTATTTATTCTTTCTTTGAGTAAAACGGATATTAATGAATGAGGATTAATTGATCTCTGTAGTGACTTTTGTCTTGGAAGAGTCTGAGTGCAACCTTGCTGTAATTTCTTGCATTTTACCATAAATTGCTTATTTTATTTCTGCTTTTCAATAACCAGGAGTTATCAGGAAGGCCTATGATCCTGGAGAAGGGCCAGAGTCTGAGTGGAAGGTTGTTGTCTTGAAAGGAAAAACAGAGTCTTCTCTTGGCCCTGCATTTTACCCATCATTATTCAAAATGCAACTTCGTTATGCATTGTAGGGAAGGAAATATCCTGGGTCTTTATTTAATTTTGTGCCATAAATAAAATTGAATTCCTATTTCATAAAACTAAACCCATTCCTTCTGTAAAATACTTTCAAGATAGAAGCTTTTGCAGCATCTCAGAACCCTACATATTCAGTAAAGCTTTTGAATAGTAATATAATAAATATCCAATTAAACGTCACAATTAATTTATCTTTTGGTTTTGTTTTGCTTGGAGTTCTTATTTGTCTGTTTCTTGGGCAGAACTCGTTTTTCCAGAGACTGGCATCATTGTACAATTAGGTTAACTAGGATAAAATATTCTAATGTTTTATTCTGTTAATGCTTGGATGGTTTTTGATTAGTCTTTCTGGCTCATCCTAGCTACTTCCCTTGACATGTGTTCCCAGAAACTTGGCACAGCGGACAAGCTCCAAGCCTGCCACCACCAGTTGTGAGGCTGCCATTTGGGTGAAGAATGCAAGGGTACTGCAAATGCCATCTCAAAGGACTGATGGTGCTGTCTCTCCTATGTGTTTATACTTACAAACCAACATACAGCAGTTTGGCCGATTCAGGATGTATTTAGCTAAAAGAAATCCTCATTATTTGAAAGATGAATTTGAACTTTTCTACAGTTCTCTAGGTTAAAGTAGTTTATATGCTCAAAGATCTCCTTAAAGGCAGAAGTTCTGTATATTATGGAAGAAATGGGATTCTTTGTTATTCCAACCATAAAAACATAAAAGCTGGTTTTGGAAAAGTGATACCATGAATCTGTAGGGCAAAAATACTGAAAGTCTTTGATAAGGTTTATCCATTGGATCGCTTTATCAAGTATGAAGAGTTATACTTTCCTCCTGTTTTTATAGTTGATTCTATGAGTGAAACAAGTTTTCATGGTAAGCCAATTGTACTTTTGTAACTTTTCTGCAGAGCTGTCCTGAGCTTAAACACTGCCAGTGTATTTTAAGTTTTTTCAAAGCCCATTCTGTGGACAAATTGTTAGTTGGAGAGCTGTCCCCAAAGAGGGGAACATTCGATGGAACTGGTAGGAACCCGTGAAGGTGGCTCAGAAAATTTAATATTTTAATTATTAATTCCAAAGATCAGATGAAGAATATGCTCCTTAAATTGCAAATAACATCAACTGAGCTATAACAACTCTAACAGTTTTAAACTTGACTCCAGGAATTAGAGAAATGTTTTATTAGTTGCAGAATAAATGGGCAAGTCCACGTAGGATCTGTTTGTACAAAAACAAATGACAGCATAAAATGAGATTGTGAATAGTGACTTAAAAGTAGAAAACCTTGTCATGGACTGCAGGTTTAATATATAGGTAATATGATGCTGTTGTAACTAAGAAGAAGGGTTGTTAGCATGAGGCTTTGCTTTATTTATTAATATATATTTTTCAGGACATTAACTTTATTTAACAACATTAAAATTTACTACAGACCTTACTCAAATTTTACCAATTGCCCCACTGTCTTTCATAGCAAAAGAAAAAACTTTTTCTTGGTCTGTGATTCAACCCGGGGTCCCATGTTGCATTTAGTTGACATAGATCTTTAGCATTCTTCAATCTGAAATAGTTTTTCAGTCTTTTGTTTTTCATGACCTTGATGTTTTTGAAGAGTAAAGGCCAAAAATTTTGTTGACGATTCATCAATATGTGTTTGATATTTCTGCATGCTTATATTCAGATTATGTATTTCTAATAGGAATCAATAAGTAATTTTTTTTTGTCCTCTTCACTGCATCGTATCAGGATGCACACAATATTTCTCCCACAACTGGTAATATTATAAAAAGACAATTTTGAGACAACTGGGGAAATCTGAAAACAGATGTTAAGTTATTGTTAATTTTGGTATGTGTCACAATTTTGGTACAGTATTGGGGTTATGTTTAATAAAATAGTTAGAGATATATGTTAGAGAAAATGCTACAGATAGCCATTATTCTATTCTACTTTTGTGTGTGATGTATTTCCATAATAAAAAGTGCTTCATAAGAAAACTTGTATATCTATTTTCTCCCACTAAAAAGACAATCCTACCTTAGTCTTGTTTGTAATACCAGGTCAAACTAGGCCTGAACAGTTCGAAAGCAAATTCAGCAGCTGGCATTCTAAGATATTTCAGTAGATCTATGTGGTTGGTTGTAAAGGCTCCCACAGCTTGCTCTCATTTGCAAGGCCCTGAAGAACCATTTTGAATTCAGGGCTTTGCTTTATTAATAGGGAATTTATAAGTTCCTTTGAAGGGAACTAGAAAGAAAAATAGAAAAGAAATGCAAGGGGCCAAAAGACTTTGGAAGAAAAAAGTTTGTGAGAGTCGGGTTATTTAGCAACTGTTAAAATTGTGTCTTGATTGTTTAGTGTTTACTTAAGGAGTTTAAATAGCCGGTTCAATATTGCTTCTTATCTGCAGGAAAAGCCATTAAATGAGAATTAACAGTTCATTACCAAAGACTTAGTGGGAACCGGCCAATTTTCTGTGACATCTACATCTTGCTTCAAGCACATACCCGGAACCATCGCCTTCTATCCTGGCAACAAGAGAAGGGAATGCGTGGTCCAGCAATGTTTGACAGAGGAAAATATCTGTTTATCTTTCTTTGAATAGAGGAAACAGATCTGTAACCAGTAAGAAGCAAGATTTGCTTACACTCGAAACGGACCTTGGCTTGTGTTTTTATTCTTGAATACACTATGCTGGCTGTAGAAATGAGAAAGAAAATGGGACAAGGCTCAGGAATATGGCACTCATTGTTGATTGACCCTGACTTTAACTGTGTTCCAAGTCTTATTAACCAGGGGATGGCATATTGAATTATAAGACTTGCTTGCTGGCCTACAGACTATGGGAAATGTCAGCTTTGTTATTCTGCCCCAAAGCTTTGTACTGGACAGCAAGTTTGAAATAACATCAGCTGAAACACCAGTAGGTAGGAAAACCCATAAAAAAACCAGATTACAGAGCACAAGCTTCCTGTTTTTATTTTTATATTTTGAAGTTTTGAAATTAATGCATGATGGGTAAAGACTGATTCTGGGATTTTGTATGTTTCTCTTGGAAATCTTGACATTTTTCAAGCAATTATACACACTCAGTGTTGCTTTCCAGCCTTCTGTTGCTTCTGATAGTCTCTGATAGTGCAAACATCTCCCCACCTTCTTTACTGACATTTTAAGCTAGTATTATATTCCTTTAGTTGCTACGGTAACAGACTGGATGAATACCAGTGGTGGAGAGAATGTTCTTTGGAGTAGGTCCTATGGTAAACTGTTATGGTCAATTGGTAAAATTGTTTCAAAATACTTAGCCATGCACATGCACATCATCTGTGAAGTTTTAAGCCCTAAATTTTAAAATGTTTTCTCTATCTTCCATCCTGTTTTTTAGCTTTTAATTTTTAAGGAACAGGTTTTCTGGCAGTAAAGAATTTAATAGAGAATTGACCTCTTAAAGAAGAATACTCCCCTACCCCTCAAAATCATGTGGACTTATTTTTCAGTTCAATGTTTGGTTCAGGAAGCTCTTATTGAGCACATTCATATTCTCTCTCTCCCTCTCCCTCCCCTCCCCCTTCTCTTTTAATCCCCTACCTTCCTAAAGGATTCAGGATTATGGAAGGTTTTGGAGTTCATCCCTGACAGCCCTTTCAAGCATTGCAGGATTGATGTGGCAGTTGTTTTTTTTTAATTTTATATATATATATTATTTTTAAAGAAGCTTTAGATTACATAAATGTTACATCAAAATTATAGGGGATTCCCATATACCCCACCCCTCCCCCTCCCACACTTTCCCACATTAACAACATCTTTCATTAGTGTGGTACATTTGTTACAATTTATGAACACATGTTGAAGCATTGTACTGGCCAAGGACTATAGTTTGCATTATAGTTTACACTTTCCCCACACAATTTTTATATTTTTGACAAAATGTAAAATAGATTGTATCCATCATTGATTGCAATGATGTATTGATTGCAGTACAGGACAAGTCCCATGTCCCAAAAATGCCCCCATGTTGCACCTATTCTTCCTGCCCCCTCCTCTCAGAACCTCTGGTGGTCACTGCCTTTCTATCAATGATACAAGTTCTTCCATTTCTAGAATAATCACAAGTCTACTTTAGTCCATAGTTGCTTTCCACCCTTATGTTTTGTTCATTCCTCAGTCTTGAGGATTTTGGGCTGGTGATGCCCACCCTGTCTCCGAATGAGAGAGGACTTAGATCCTGTGGAGCAGATGGCTGGAACTCCGTTGCTTGCAATTGCAGACACTCTCTGCTTCCTGGGATGGTCGTTGTCCATCATCATCCTTTTGTTTGTTGTCCTGGGTGAGTCCAATGAACTGAAGAGTAGGTGTTGCAACTCTGCTGAGATTCAGGGCTCGACCAGCATATGAATAGACTGAAGATTTAAGTCTCTGGGACATATATTTAACAAGTATCATGCTAATTATAGGTTCAGATAAAAGGGGCAGAAGAGCCATGTGTAGGGAAATTATAAATGAGTCTAATTCCCATTGGGGAGCGTGTATTCCAAAGTAAGGCCCATTGACAGGGTGCCAAATTCCTGAGCTTGTCTGCCCTGCCTCTAGGGTCTTTAGAGCCCTCAGGAGCTCTTCTGTTTAAGGCACAGTTTACTGTGACAGTCACTGCATGGCAGGTTTTTGATTGTACGCAGGTGACTGGAATTGACGGTAGCCAAGGATCCTTTCAAGACTTATCTTGAGGAAATTATTAAAATTTTGTTGTTTTCATAGTTTCTTTGACAGGATTTGAAATGCTGACAGCTGTCTTTGTATTACCTTATTTGGAAACAAACAGTTTTAAAAGTACCAACACTCAGAGGTTAAAGGCTGGTGGTTAAAGGAAGACAGGAAAGAAGCCCGGGCAGAAAAGGGGAGCAGTAAGCCAGAGATGATGGTGTGTTCTTAGACAGATGAATCGCCCTGTGTCCTGTTCCGGGGCCCCCTCTCCTTGGCCCCAGTGAAGTTTTCAAAACCCGTCTTGTTACCGTGAAATATGGGCCTTGGGTGGGCATGGAGCTATATAGGTTGAAATCCCCCCAAGTTTTCTGCAGTCCAGCCTTAAGGTCGAATTAACACTGGCTCCCACATACCCAATTTCCCTTCCCTTCCCTGTACTTGTAGCAGCAGCAGCTTTTATTTTGTGGGTTTGTGTTGAGAGCAAGTGTATTTGTGTGGGGTGATCCCAGACCGACACCCAGAGGCGAGGCCTGAGTGAGGGGTGAGGGCCTGGGGCTGCAAGATGGTGTGACTCAGTTTCCTCCTGCTAGGCTTTCCCTCCCTCTCAATTTATTATTTATCCCAGACTCTGTCTTTTCTGTCACCCTCTTCTTGGTTTTATGACTTATTTTACCTATTTCCCCTCTTTTATGATCCATTTTGGGCTTTTTATCCTAGTATAAATTTTTGTCACAACTCTTCCCATTTGCAATCTATAGAAGGAGATACATGTATAGTGTTACATGAATCAACCCCTGATTAAAAAAAAACAACAAAAAAGCCAGCAGCCCCAAACTCTTATAATCAATACTCTCCTATGTTTCTTCTCAAACATATTTATAGTCTTGATTTTTTTTTTTGTCGTTGGTTTTAATATATTTTTTTCCTTGACAAGTACATGAAATTTATCACTGCATAATGGGAGGCATGATGGTGAAGAAGTTGAGTTTTGGAGGCAGAAAAATCTGGGTTCAAATCCTTGCTGCCCCTTTTACTATCTGAGTGAGCTTGAGCAATTACATAATTGTGTCAAGCCTCAGTTTCCACCTCTATAAAATGGGGATAATAGTAGGACTTCCCTCATGGATTAGTTCTCAGGATTAAAGAAGATAATGCATGTAAAGCAATTAATAAGGGTTAGCTCTGTAGAAATAAAGAATGCAAGGTCCTTATCATAGTTTTGGGCACCTAGTGAGAAAGAAATAAACCTGTTCTTTACTTTCGTTCACGCATAATAGTGGCCCCTCTGGATTTCTGTTTAACTTTCGCCTCTTCCCCACTCTCCTTCCCAGGGAGGCTGTGCTTCACAGTTTATATACTGATTTTTTGTTTGGTTCGTCCCTCTTCTATCTACTCT
Source organism: Cabassous unicinctus (assembly GCA_029593785.1). Lineage (NCBI taxonomy): Eukaryota > Metazoa > Chordata > Mammalia > Cingulata > Chlamyphoridae > Cabassous > Cabassous unicinctus. The sequence goes on from JAQZBX010080270.1 coordinate 11,451, forward strand.
TTCACCAGAATCATCCCTTGCTGATTGTGACCCTGAAGCTAAAGGTGGGCTGAGATCCCCCACTGAAGCTGTAGCTCCTGCATGCAGAGTTTAATATTTCTCAGCCTGGGTCATCGGACATGGGGCTCTGGCTTCCGGTCAAGGGCAGCGAGTGGGCCCTGCCAGGCTGCAGATGAGCGGTCAGTTTTCTGGTTGTGCTTGAATCACATTTCCAATGCAGTCTTCAAAAGGCCACCTCCAGACATGATGAGTCCACGCATTTTCTGTTTGTCAATAATAAAATTAAGCTGCAGTGTATTTGTCTCCTAAACAGAACAGGGTCCCTGGAGGGTCAGTTGGGAGGGTACCTGAGAATCCCAGCTGGCCTGAGGTGTGAGGGAAGAGAACAGTGTCCGGCTCATGGTAGGCTGTCAGCAAATATCTGTTGCATGAATGAATGGTGAATCATGGCCTTGTCAAAATAGTAAATGAAAGAAAAATCTATTGCACAGGGCTGGAAAGGGATGTCATATAATTGCTGCTCTTACGGCATCTAATGACGGCCTGCTGCCCGAGGCATGGGACTGCAGCACATTTGTTTTAATTGCACATCTGGTGTCTTACACTGATGCAATTACAATGCCTTGTTAAGCAGGCGGCTAGTTCCCTTAAATTATTCTTTTAAATTATAACCAGAGGAAAGCTGTTTTCAAACATACCACATATCTATTTAGTGACTGTTTATTGTATTTTTTTATATTAAAAAGATCAGGCAAATGTGCATGACTGATAAGGCTCTCTCTTCTCCCCTCGGTGCCCCAGCTCGTGAGTGCCCTGTTCCATGTTATTTTCATTACAGCCTCCTGACAATGCCGGATAATAGGCTGGGCAGATATCACTTCCCTTCCATAGCTCAAGCTACTTGAAACTTTAGAATTAAGTAGTGTGCCTACAGCTACAACTCTGTGAGTGCTCAGATCCAGACTTTCAATCTTTTAGTCTGTCTAACTCTTAATGTCTTAATATAATATTCTTGATATGTGTAGAGTCTTATATCTTATAGTGATGCCCATACTGTTTATTCAGTCTGGTCCCACAATGTGAAGGCCAAAGTTAGATTGCCATCTTTGAGTTCTGATAAAGACTTCTTAGTGTTTTACTGAGTTAGCCCTAGTTCTACAAGGTAAAATAAAGCATAACTAGCTTAAATAAGACGCAAATTCCATAAAGTACATTCCAGTGTTAAATATCACATTGTCAGTTTTCTGGTATGGTTCTGTGTGTGTGTGTGTGTGTGTGTGTGTGGTATGTTTCTCTGTTTATTTTATATAGGGGCTGTTGTAATCTGAGTGTCTCAAATGCATCTGATGCAGAAAAGAAGTCTTAAGGAGCCAAAACCTGCCATTCTGCTATTTCACTCCTTCCTTTTGGCTTTATGATTCAGCCATACCTGCCATGTTGGTAATGTGCTCTATAGAACATCCTTTTTCCTTATCTTTCTTACGTGTGTTTATGTACACAGCTCCCACCCTGGACTCCCCAGCCTCCGCTCTTCTATGTGGAAGGCTGATTTGTTTGTACACATGCCAGGACCCTGAATAGACTGCCGGAATGGACAATGTTATTGGACATGATCCTTCCCCCATTTCACATTGAGAATCCTGAAAAAATATCAGAGATCGTGCGTGATGCCTATGCCAAATTCTTTCTTCTACTATTCATGTAAATTTTTGGTAATATTTTCTCTTTTTTTTAAACTTTTTTAAAACTTTTTTTTGTACATTTAATAATTGAAAATATAAACAATTAAAAACTGAGAAGTAAACACAGATGAATAAATATATACATTTCTCAAGTAAATGTACTGGATACATATAAAATCTTTTTTTAATCAAACAATATGTTACACAATATATTTGGTTTATAGTAACATATTCATATAATATTTGTCCTTTTGTGTCTGGCTTGCTTTGCTCAATATAATGTCCTCCAGGTTCATCCATGCTGTCATATGCTTTACGACTTCATTTCTTCTTAAGGCTGCATAATATTCCATCGTGTGAATAGACCACAGTTTGTTTATCCATTAGTCTGTTGATGGACACCTGAGTTGTTTCCAGCTTTTGGCAATGGTGACTAATGCTGCTATGAACATCGGTGTGCAGATGTTTGTTTGCGTCACTGCTCTCAGGTCTTCTGGATATATACCCAGTAGTGGTGTTGCCGGGTCATGTGGCAAGTCTATATTCAACTTCTTTAGGAACTGCCAAACGGTTCTGTTTTTGCTCACCATTTTTGATATTTTATTAACATCTCTAAATTTTCTAATTGTGATACATTAATCATGAGAATTGAATTAACTTAAGCAGTTTCCTTGTAGGCCAGATAGTTTTCTAGAGCTGTAGTTCATCAGTAGCTT
>JAQZBX010080271.1:0-13855 GCA_029593785.1 Cabassous unicinctus
GGGGGCTCTATCCACTGAGCCACACCCGCTTCCCTCTATTTTTGTTTTGTTTTTTGTTTTGTTTTGTTATTTTTCTGCTAATCTATTTTTAAGGGTGTTGTTTTAAATAACCGCTTAGTCCATCACTCAGTCTACTACAATGACACTTCTTATTCTCTTTCTCTCCTCCAATGTACTAGCAACTTAGAAAAGTATCTTACAATGGGTGATGTAGGCAGAAAAAGAACACAGACTGAAGGGATATGTATCAAAAGGGAATTGGGGGGAGCGGATATAGCTCAAGTGGTCAAGTGCCTGCTTCCCATGTACGAGGTCCCAGGTTTGAGGCCCAGTACCTCCTAAAAACAAACAAAAAAAAACCAACTCTCATTGGGGAGCAGAGGTAGCTCAGTGGCTGAGGGCCTGCTTCCCATGTATGAGGTCCTGGGTTCAATCCTTGGTACCTCATTGAAAAAAAAAGGGAAGGGGTCAATCATTAAACTGAGAGTAGGTACCTACTTCATCTTTATGCCCTAGGACTTGAGAAAAAAACTTAGAAGTGAGGGGTTTGCCAAACCTCCTGCTGTCAAATAACAATAAAGCAGACCAGGAACTGGCAACTACAGGACCGGATCAATCCATGCTTCTAGCCAAGAAACTCTAGTGCAATACTCTAGGTCAGTAATACTTAAAGTGTGGTCTAGGGAACAGTGCTGGTGCAAAAACTACTTAGTACCAGCCTACAAAAAGACAAGTAAACAAACTGAAAGTAAGGGTTTGAGCAATTTGAGATTACCACAACATCCAAACACATGATCAGTCAACTTGCCTCGAATAGGGTACAGACTAGTGTGTGTATTATAGAACTTGTGTGGTGGTTCACACATGGTACAAGTTGCATCCAAGTGGTGCACAACAGGACCATGTATTGATCTGTGACATACTGGGGAAGGGGGGAAATTTGGTCCTTTATCATAGATAGCTGAGAAACACTGTTCTGTGTTCTAGATTCTTAAAGACTATACTAAAGGAACCATGATAACAACTCAAGACCTTCCAGCAAAAACATTATCCACAAATTAAACATGGTGAAAAAGTTCGTCGAGAAAATATTTCAGCCACAGAATAGAAGATAACCATTCTAGTCATTTGGTACATGTACTATTTCAACAACTAGACTAAACATTTTTCAAAGATAAGTAGTTTGTCTTTTACTATCTTAGTACCCCTTGTAATTTCTAAGATAGCACTAGACAAAACATAGACTTTTATTAAGTCCCTGTTTATTCTATTACATTTTAAAGTATACTCTGATGGATGAACTAGAACACATAAAATGCAATACATAATAATTATAAATGCTTACTTAATTCAGTGCTGCGTCACTTTGCTGGTAGGTCAGTCTTTCAGTGACTTCACCCAACCAAGAACAATCACAAACCTAAGAAGCCTCTAATTACAAGAGAAATAGCTGTCATAATGCCTAAGAATGTCACCTTTAAGAGAAACATGGAGATACCGTCAGCCCTCACCCAGAGCTTATTAACTGGTATTTGTTTGTAAAATAAAATAAATGGTTAAAAAATCGGTTATCAATTGACTAAAATAAGCTTCTGGTTTTACAAGCTTGGTTATCAATAGATTAAAGTTAAGGCAAGGAATAAGCTAGTAGCAAACATGCCAAGAACAGTGAAGAATGACCAAAGTACCATAGAAACAAGAAAGTAGAGCAGTCTCAGGACCACTTAATATAAGGAAAATTACCCAACACAACTCCAGACTACCCAAAGGGCAACTCTTTTTAAACACGGTTCAATAACAGATCTTTACTTTGTTATACTAAATCATCAAGAAAGGTCCAGTTTTGAATAGAAAACCTTTGTAATGAGGCATTCAGTATTACATACATCTTAAATTTCCATCCATAAAAGTTAAGGTATCATCATTTAAAGTGATAAGCTTAAATTAGTAAATAACTAAATAATATTTAAATGAAAGGCTACTGTGTTTAAGACATTTTATTTAGAGTTCTTTTTTAAATTTAAATATAACAAATGGAATTTAATATACATTTGGAACTTATGGAATTTAAACAAATGAACTAACAAGACATACAGAGACATGCACTTGCCTGCACACAGTTATCCATTAAACCTGTAACCTTGAGAGACTTGTGGAGACTGAGCAGAACGTGCATAAAGGGGTCAGACTTAAGGCAAGGAAGAAACCAGTCACGCCACATCTCTTTACCTTTCCTGGCAGATACTTAAGACATAAAATGGGCCAAAATGGTTATATATCAAGAGCTACGAGAGCACACTGAGAAAAACAAATTTTAAATATGGCAGAACGTAATCAAAGTTTCAAGAAATATAGAGTCTCACAAAATAGAAAGTGCTAATGAGAAAACCTAACAGAATAATTTGAAAATTTGAAACTATACATCATCGTCAAGTCCATATTAATTTTGCTAACATTTGTAGAAAGCAATCGTGCAGTCAATGTTACATATAGTCCAGGAGATTTAAGAATCACAAGAGATAATTTTGGAAGTGTTTGAAAAATAAGTGAACTCAAAATGAGGCTCTGTCAACAGAGAAGCTAAGATGGGACTGTCCTCTGCTCGCCTTTCAAGGCCCTGAGCAATCTGGCCTCACCCAACTACTCCCCAACACTCCAGCACCCATGCACATCTTCACGCCTGCGCCTCTTGCTCTCATTCTTTCCTACCACAGTTCTTTCCTCTCTTCCCCATATCCATACAAACTTTGTCTCTTTCAGGGTCTAGCTCGAGCCTCATCTTCTCCAGGAAGATGTTCCTGGTCATTTTCGGTCTAAGTAATCTACCTCTTATGTAATCTCCAACAACATTTAACTTACGCTACACGGTTTGGCTCTTAATTATCATCTCAGTGTTGTTTCATGTGCATTGGCTTTTGTCCCCTCTCCTCACCCAATTAGCCTAAAACCACCAGAGACAAAAGCAGTACACCAAGGCAGGTTTATTGACTCACCACAGTGAAGGAGAGCACACACCAGAGCAACTGTGGGGCATCTCACTTAAGTAAAGAGTTATTATAGGATTTGGGGAAAGGCAGGAGCTTAGGTGGAATTTAACTAAACAGGCCCAAATGAAGTAGGACTGCATATAAGGGGATCAACAGCAGGTCCAGACTGTGGAGGGGACCCAAGACTTTCTTCAAAATCAACGAAGTTAGGATAGATATGGAATGTTGTCTCCAGAATCCCATTATCTGAAGCTCTGCACCTAAGCTGTAAATCCAGGCTGCTTCTTTGTGTCAAAGTGACTTAGATCCTCCAGGTAAGGGGGCATGTTATCTTACTGATATAATTTTAAACAGCAAAGTTTCCGGTAGTCTGTGATTTTTAGAAAACAAAGTTTCTCAGTAAGTAAGAAGGCATTAGTCTCTCAAAGAAAGGGTTAGGACATGTCCTTGGGAGAAATTCCTGTTAACTTTGCACGTACCTTTACTTCCAGCCTGATGAATGGCAGGGCACATTTTTACAGTTAACTTTTACATTTTCATTCCTCAACAAGCCAGACAGCAGACTTCTTGCAGGCCAGAACAATTTCTATATTTTTTCATATCCCATATAAAACTGAGCACAGTGCTAAGCACACAGTGGGTACCACATTGTGGCCTGTTTGGTATCTGATTGGTGGATAATGAAGTTTATTTAGACAACCAAAGGTACAGATGGTGAGTCATAATTATAATAGTTTATACCTTGTCAACTGTTTTTAAGCAGTCTTTGTATGGAAGATGAAGAAGAAAAAAAGGAGGTGGCATGTTTCTTACCCACAACACCAAAAGCTGAAACAGCTCGAAATAACCCCGAGGAGCCCTTCTGTCCCATCTTTGTTCTATTGCCTAGATCCAAGCGGCCGAGGAGTTCTCTCACTTCTTGCTGGGTATATACATGCTAGAAATAAACAAATTTACTCCGTAAGATTTATTTACTCTTTCGATTATTTAACCCCCAAAATTAAAAGTTGCCTACCATAACCATTAGGTATCTCACAGAGAAGTAGATAATAGTGCATGATTAAACTACAACTTTAAAAAACTAACAAATTCTTTAATATTAGCAATTAAAGTTTAATATTAGTGATGAACATGGCTTACATGTCAAAATCTTATACTCTAAACCAGAGACTGAAGGAATTTAAGGGACCCACAGATAAATTTCAAGAAATCTGTGAACCCCTTAAAACTGTGTGCAAAATTTTGGGTGTATGTGCACATGTGCACTTTCCTGAAAAGACCCATAGCTTTCTTTAGATTCTCAAATAGGTACCTGATCAACCACTCCCACTCCCAAATAAAGCCACAGAACCATTACATTGTATTAATAAATACTCCCAGGAGTAAGAGAAATCAAAATAGACAACTATCTAAGATTATTATAATGCAGAAAATAATTTTATGAAGAGCTTGGTTAAAATGGGTTCCAGACCGTAGCTATTTATATAGATGAGAAACCAGGAATCTACATGGATTCAGAAATAGTCATAGATGGGAACTTCAATACAAATGGTAAGTCAAATTCTCTCATTTGAAAGGGTTAAAATTAACTGTTCTATACCATATTATATTTCACTTTTGACTAACAGCCTCATTTTCTGTGCTACCTAAATTAAGTGTCTTTATTCCTGAACCTGGATAATATAACAGAGCTGGATAAGAACAGCTTAGAATTTCTCTAGTGCATAGCATATACTCACAAGAGGCCCTAAAGGTGATTTTTAGAAGCATAATAAAACTTCTGCAGTACAGAAGCCTTCTCTGACTTCAAATAGCTTCATTTGAAAGGAGAGCATAGAAACTGATAATCTCTCTCTCTCCTTTTTAAAGATTTTATTTTATTTACTTATTTCCCCCTGCCCCCCCACCTCGTTGTTTTGCACTTGCTGTCTGTTCTGTGTGTTCTTCTGTGTCTGCTTGTCTTCTCTTTAGGCGGCACTGGGAACCAATCCTGGGACCTTCCAGAGTAGGAGAGAGGCACTCAATCTCTTGTGCCACCTCAGCTCCCTGGTCTGCTGCATCTCTTATTGACTCTCCTCTGTGCCTCTTTTTGTTGTGTCATCTTGCTGCGCCAGCTTTCAGCGTGGGCCAGCACTCCTGCGCGGGCCAGCACTCCTGCACAGGCCAGCACTCCACGTGGGCCAGCACTCCATGCTGGCCAGCTCTCTGTGCAGACCAGCTTGCCTTTCACCAGGAGGCCCCAGGAATCGAACCCTGGACCTCCTATATGGTAGAGGGAGCCCAAGCACTTGTGCCACATCCGTTTCCCTGATAATCTCTCTTTAGTAGATGCAATATTAAGTTGTAGTGAAACTTTAAAATGTCAACTAAGAAAAAGATTATCCAATGAGTTATTTCCAAAACAAATCAATGATAAGGAACAAGGTATAATTCAGGCATACGTATTAACATTAGAATTTCTAGAAATCGGATTACAGATTAAAATGTTATCCAATGAAAAAAAATATTTTTAGATGTCGAATAAAAAATATTATATCACTAGAAGCAGTAAGGATATTTCATATCCTTTTAAACAACTGTCATGAAAGTTTGTTCCTTAATGTAATAAAGTTTGCAAGAGACTTACCCTATCATCAATTATGACCAAATCTTTTGGTTCTGTTCTATCAATTTTCAAGACACGATATTTCGTTTCTGCATGATTGCTCCCAACTAGAAAGTATCTCTAGAAATAAAATAGAATATTGTTAGTTTCTTAAGGCATTTTGCCTTATACACAATTTTTTTAAATTAAATACATCAATAAAGTCAATTGGGTTACTCTTTACATGAAAAATTCCCACTAAGTGAAACTAGCAGGTAAAAGACAGGCTATAAAATGATTCCAAAAGGTCAATTTTAAAATTGAAATATTCTTAGTGGTGTCATGATAAGCATCAGTCTAATATCTGAAATGTGCCCAATAACTAGGTCAGATGAATTTCATTATATTATATGTATAATTAAAGATTAACCTAACTGATTGGAGACTGATGCTTAAACTTTGTCAGGAAGAAACGGCTCTGGTAAGAATTAAAAAGCTCAACATATAATCAGGAATGCTTACACAATTACAGCTATTCAAATGTTGATATTTTATCACATACATCCTTACAAATTTTCTATAGAAGGCTTCAAATGACTTTACTATAGAAAATATAAAAATCCACCAAAAAGTCCTATAGAAGATTAAGATAGGTACACTTTCCAAATGGCTTTTTGTAGCTAAGCTACAGGAAATAATATTCTTTCTTTTCTGAAACCCTTCCTTACAGCATTAAAACTGAACACATTAGTTTTCTTAAAGGAATACTGAAAATGAAGTGAATAATAAAAAAGTATAAAAATAACAATCTTGTATTTAAATAAAAATGATTTTCTTAGACAACTTAAATTTTAAGATAAATTATTTTTAAATTACATTTCAGAAATAAGGAAAGTTATCATTAGCAAAATAAATTATTTAAAAATATTTGCTTTAAAAATGGACACTTCTGCAACATTGCTAAGATTGAGAACACAATGCTACAATCAACTATTACCTGACCAATGAGATGATAAGGCATCTCATTGGCAATTAAATATCAAAATCAGATTTACTAGGAAATCAGAGTAGGATAGATTACTGCAGGCTACTACAAATTGCATAAAATGTTGGGAGGTAAGGACATGAATTGCATGTTAAAAAGTGGTAAGACTTGAAAAAGTAAGATTTTACTATATTTCAGAGCACTTGGCTAAACTGTAGAAAGAGATGGGTGTTCTTTTTTATTTATTAAATATATTTCTTTTTATAAAAGTCAGATCCAGACTTATAGGTGGTCAGATCCAGACATATAGGTGATGGAGAACAAAACTGTATGTTAAAAGATGATGGGTTAGCCCAATCTCAAGAAGGTTAATCAAAAACTCAGTTCGTCATCTCCCAGGAGAAGTAGAGTCTGGATAACCCAACTTGTTATAATGAAGTAGAAATAAAACAATTATAATAAAAATTAGTAAACCAAGTTAGGACATCCAGTGACCAACAATAATACTAATATACTGGAAAGAAGGGGCACAAAGACTCTTGGCTCAGCTTCAGCTAATTCCTGTCCCTGAGACCCTCCCCACCCCTGTGGCAAGGCGTGGAGGGTGGTAACCAGACCTAATAAAACTAACTTAAGAAAAATGGTTTGGAAACTATAAAGTACTTGTCAGCGGAAATGAGAGCCACTCTCTTAAAGACCTGTTCCTGGGAGAGAAAACAGCAAGTGCCAAGACCTGAGAGGGGAGGAAGCTTGATGTGTTTGTTAGAGGACCAAGATCAAATGAGAAAATGCCCATAAAGCACCTGACAGCATTCCACACGAAGAAGGCACTCAGTGAGTGGAGGTTCCTTTCCTCTCCTTTACTGTTTTAAGACATCAGTGAGTCTGTGCCATTGTATTTGAGAAAAAGACAAAATACAGGAAAAGAGAGAGCACCCCAGAGGAAGAAAAGCTTGTGTAGGACCAGAGCAGGAGAACGCAGTAACTGGCCTTTCTCCTTGGGAGAGAAGGGCCCGTAAATTAGCAACCACGAATAACGCGCTGTAATAGAGGTATATGAACTAGATGTAAGAGAACACAGGAGGGACACCAAACTCATTCAGAATAAGCTACCCAGAGACACTGATGTCTTGATGCTCAGTTTGGGCTTGAAGGACAGCTGAGCAGGACTTCCTGTACTGAATCAAGTTAGGACAAGTGATACCCCACATCTCCATCGGTCTAAATCCTCTCTTACCATCTGTTCCCCTGAAGAAAATTCTTGCTCTGGGCCCTCACAGCACTTTATGTTTAAATTTGTTTGAGGTATGTCTGCCTCCTCCATCTAATTATAAGCACCTCAGGAGACTTAGCCTAACAACCTAAACTCTGTGATTTTTAATTCCCCAGTGCAATCTAACATTAAGTAAACGTTAGGTGAAAGAACCACCACCTACCACAGGGAAATCATTTAATTTGCTGGGCAGTTTTTGCCAACATCTATACTGACCCACCCTTTTTTTGGGTAAGCAGATACATAGAAAGATGGCCCTTTTAATTCAACCACTCAGGAAGGCAGCAAATCACAGCTTTAATGGAGGTAACTTAGGAAAAAAAATCCTGAATGAACTCCTAGAATTTAAATGACCCTAGGAAATCTAAAAATTAATAGCAATAGGATTATGATATGGCAGGCTTATAAAAAGACAGGCATTATAAATCCCTGAAATGCTAGTGGGCAAATGTGTTAGCCTTTGGAGTACATAAATAAGAAGGCAGGTCTATATCTCCATATCCAAATCCCTCCAAGACTCCATGGCCAGGAGGAATCAACAGCTAAAATCCTGTCTGAAGAAGTGGGGAGAAAGAAATGGGAACCAGTCTGCCTCCATTCTCTCTCTTCTAAAGTGTTCTAAGAATCCTAAAAATGTTTTGTACAGAGAATAGCGACCTCATGTGGAGCTGCAATGTGGGAAAGAAAATCAGTTTTCAGTTGGCCTGCTGTGGACAACAGAATTACTCCCCTGCATTGCCCTCTGGTGGGCAGCCAACCATCGAATTTCATACCATTTTTTAAAGAGGTAACTTTCAGAAAGGCTTTGTCTTTCCTCTTTATCTCTCATTTCCTTTCTGTTGAATATATCAACTCTATAACTCTGTATATCCTTAGTCTTGTTATATTTAATAGTATGCTTCATTTAAAATGGTTCTTAGTATTTTTGAGTTTTTGCTCTGAAATGAAATGTTTTGTCTTTAAATTTTTCTCTACTGCTTTTTCTCCAATTTTTCATTTTGAAAAAATTTAAATCTAAAGTAATATGACAGAATAGTGCAATAACAAACCATACACTCTTCACCTAAACTCACCAATTGTTGACATCTTGCTACATTTACTTTATCCCTCCCTCTCTCCTTATATTAGGAGATATAAGTTGCTGGTATCATGACACATCACCCATAGAAATTTCAATTTGTATTTCCTAAAAACAAGGCATCCACACACATAATCGTAATACTATTGATACAATATTACCTTATATACAATCTATACTCAAATTTCTCCAAATGTCCCTACAATATCCTTTATAGCCAAAGCCAAAATTCAATCAAGGATCGTGCATTGCACCTGGTTACCATGTCTTTTTAAATTTCCTTTTATCTAGAACTGTCCTTTGTCTTTTATGACCTAAACATTTTCAGAATCCACATTTTTTTACACCAAATTTTCCAGGTTTTCTATTAATGTCATTCATTTGATCATTTGTTAGTGAATGTCTCCTTTACGACAATGAAGGGTAAGATAAACTGAAGATATATTTTGGAGATATAACTGGTTGATAAATTGGATCAGAAAAGGGAGGAATCAAGATTGATATCTAGGTTTTTGGTTCGTGCAACTTGCTAGATGGTGCTGCCATTTACTAATATAGGGATGCCTGGAAAAGAAACGGGTGCGAGGGAAAATCAAGAGTTCTGTTTACAACAAACTGAGTTTGAGATGCTCGAAGAGCTCAAGTACAAAATGATATATGAGTATGAAGCTCAGAAGAGAGATCTCAGGGGGTGTCATAAGCACATGCATTGTATTTAAAGTCGTGGAATTGGGTTAAACCTACTAGGGAAAGTGCAGATACAGAGAGGCCAAAAAATGAGCCTGAGGCATTCCATCATTTAGAGGCTGGATGTGGAGAAGGAACCAGCTAAGAAGACTAAGAATGGCCAGTGAGTAGGCAAAAACTCAGGGCAGCAAAGTCACCAAAGCAAAGGTTTCAAAAGGAGGTAGTGGTCACATCCACATGGAAAGCCGCTGAGAGGTCAAGTGGGGTGAGGACAGAGCAGTGCCCCGTGCATCTGACAACGAGCCCCTGAGCAGCCTTTCTGTGGACAGTCTCAATGACAGGGTGGAGGAGGCAATGTTCACACAACAGAGATGGTTAAAGAGCAGATAGGTAGTCTTCCAGGTAAAGATGAAAGAGTGAACACATCTAGTTCCTCCTAAACACCTGCCTAGAACTATAATAAAGTTTCTTTTTAATTTGTTTATTTTTTAGCACAAACCCCAAGGGCAAAAGGAGGAGTGGAGGGCACAGCACACACACACATACACACACACACACACACACAATTGAAACTGAAAAGCAGGCCCAAGAAAGCTGAATTCTAAACTGGCAGTGGGGAGAATCAAGAAGCAATTTGATTTACACTAGAGAACCCCCAAAAGGTGCAGAAATTTGTGGCACCTGACACCTCTGGAGGTAGGAACATAAAATGTCAGAAAACTGAAGTTAAAAAGAAGCTCACAGAGCTTCTAAAGAGGAAAAAAAGGTTTCAAACCAAAGATCAAGAATGGAATAACACTAGAAATTCTCAACAGCAGCACTGACGGCAGGGACATAATGCTTTCAGAAGTCTAAGGGGAAATTAATTCCAATCTTTAACACTCAATCTATAATTAAACAAGAGGGCAGAAGAAGGACATTTTTTCAGACAGACATGGGCTCAAAAAATTACCTCCAGGAACCTTTTCTCATAAAGCAAGTGGAGGATATGCCCCACCAAAATGAGGGCATAAATCCAGAAAGAGGAAGATATGGAATCTGAGAAAACAGGGAAATCATCACAAGAGAGGATAAGGGATGATGGTGAAGGGAGGTCCCAGAATGACAGCTCTGCTACAGGCCTTGGGAGCAACCAGTACAGATTTGAGCCACTGCTTCAAGAAGAAGAAGAAACCGGCAAGAACACTGAAAGTATGTGAATGAGTTGAGAGGAGATTTACATATCTGGGGGGAAATTTGGGGTTAAATTTGTGATAAAGTCATAATAAGAACTAGGGATTGTAGGAAGAAGGAAAGGTCATCACAGGTACTGACAAAGTCTGAAGTAGTGAAGAGCCAATAGTTCAAAGAGAGAAGAAGGAGGTAAATAAAATGTCTAAAAGCAAGAGGGAAAGAAAGGGAGCAGTAATTCATGCATACAGAATGTCCATAAGACAGGCATGCATTTGCTGGGATTGCCTGAATGCATATGTGCATACAAACACACATATGATTCAACACTGCTGGGGAAAATGCTTCTTTGACTTTGTGTTTGTAGATATGTTGGAGGATGGAGGCGTTGGTGGGCATTGGGGTAGAGAATGAGGATATAAAAACACTATGTTAAAATGCCCATCAAGACAGAAGAATGATCTGAGCTGGTTCTCTACTGAAAGTTAAGCATCATAGTTCAAAAAAAAGATTAAATTTTCTACATGAAAGATTAACCGTGGTGACTTAGTATGAAGATGAATGTGTTTCTAAAATATATAGCTGAAATCCAAATGGAATACAATAGGTAACCCATTTAACAGGAAATTTAGTATCTACTAACATTATCTTCTTTTATCATGACAAGCTAATTAATCACTCACTTTTCATCTGAGGGAAGGAAATCAGCCTTCTTTTATTGAAAGGAAAGAAATTTCAGGTTGCATGACAACTTCAATTAAAGTTAAACTTCACTTGAACTTTCAGATTAAAGTTGTTATTTTTAAAGATCACCATGAAGTTACTTCTCACAATCTAATAGTATCGCATGCCTGTTACCTCACTTATTCCAGCTATCTCAACAATCCAAAATGCAGCTCAGAAAGGGGAAATGAGCCTTTAATAATCAGAAGAATGCTTCAAAGTCCAGGCTTTAGAGCTTCAGGGCTTTACTGATGGGGAAGCTTCAAATTCCCTTCAGAAACCAGTGTGAAACTTTGTCACCTCCAAACCCACCTTCTAAATCAGCTACTATCCCCATGCTTCTCTCTTCCACTTTATATCCTTTGGGTCCCTTCTTCAATCCCTTAGACAACCATATCCTATATTGTTCTCTCCCATTCCCTAAATTAAACAAATCAAGGCTAATTCAGAAAGCTGCATTCCTCGTGATATGGTTCTTACCTATTTATATGTTTTATTCTATTTTTTTGTGAGATGGGGAGCCAGAGAGAAGCTTCCTTAAATCCTTTTGGAACAAGACAGGAAATTAATGAATGAATGAATGAATGAATACTAAAAATTTTGAGCCAGCAAGGGTAAAGATTAGCCTAACAACGTCATCTCCACGAAACACACACGCAGACACACAAAAAACTGCCAGGGTTCTTCTGTTCAGCCACCAAATTTTAAAGTCAACCCTATGTATTCATTTCTTTGTTTAAAAAAAAAATTGTCACTTACTATAACCCAAAGACCCCTAGGGCATCAACAAGGGTACCTGTAAATTGGAAACCTTCTAAGGCAAACTGTAATTTCACCCAAGATAACTTCAGGCTGCTAAAATCTCCTGGGGGCCACTCCCACTGTTAGGGCAGCATGAGGGCTGGACTAGGCATTAGTTTATTTTGTTTACCTGTAGGCTTGGATCACAGGACAGATAAGGGCCAGAACAGGGTCACAGGAGCCAAGGGCAGGATGACAGTCCTGGGAACTAGGCAGTAAAGGTAAAGTGTGGGAGGAAACAGAGCCTTCACAGGGCCAGCACTACCTCCTGCATGCTATCTACCAAAACACCTCCCTTTCTTCTCCAAATACCCACCTCTAAACACAGGTAACAATGACAACCTGAACTTCACCTCAGGAACACTTCTACCCTATCACCGTTCTAAATGAAGGCCAGGATAAAAGCCCACTTTGCCACTCAATCTTCTTCCTTACCGTTGTCTCCTAATTCCTTCCTAACGTGTACACTTCCACCAACCAAAACCAAGAATGCCCATTTCTTTCACATACTTGCTAACAACAGCTTTGGCCAATCTTTCCAATCTTCATCATTCTGGAGGTAAAAAATGGGAATCTATTTTAATTTTATTGCCTTAATTATTAGCAAGTTGAATATATTTTCATATTCCCACTTCCTCTTTTTGGTGAATTATCTATTCAAATCCTTGATCTTTTTAATTGGGTGTTTCATTTTAGACTGAATTGCAAAATATTTTTGCATATAAGGATGCACTGCTCTATCTATTACTTTAGTCTTGGACTATGATTTTATTTCTATTTACTGTCTTAAATGTTTTATGTTAGAAAAGAAAAAAAACTAAATCAATGATCTAAATTTTGACCTCGTGAGACTAGAGAAAGATAAACCGATTAAATCCAAAATCTGTAAAATAAAGAAAATAATAAACCTAAGAGCAGAAATTGATTAAATAGAAAGCAAATAATAGAGAAAATTTACACAGCCAAAAGTTGTTTCTTTCAAATGATTAATAAAACTGATAAACCCTTAGCAAGATGAATTTTAAAAAATCAGAATACAAAATACCAATATCAGGAATGAAAAAGGGGTTTTCATTAAAAATCCTAGAGATATCAAAAAGATAATAAGGAAGCATTAAGAACAACTTGACACCAACACATTCAACAACTTAAGATGACAAATTCCTTGAAAAAAAATTTATCAAACATATTCAAGATCCATAGAAAACCTGAATAGCCCTATATCTGTTACAGAAATCAGTTCATTAGAAAATCCACCCCACAAAGCAACTCCAAGCCCAAATGGTTTCTTTAGTGAATTCTAGCAAACATTTAAAAAAGAAACAATAACAATTTTACTCAACCACTTTGAGAAAATAGAGAAAGAAGGAATACTTCCTATCTCGTTTTATGAGGTCAGAATTGCCCTGATTTTCAAATCAGAAAGATGTTAAAGAAAATGATAGGCCAATATCCTGACTGTAATGGCAAAAATCCTTGATATAATATTAGCAAATAGAATTCAGCAGTATTATAATATTGCATGGCCAAGAAAGGTTCACCCCAGAAATACTAGGTTTCTTTTTAA
>JAQZBX010080272.1:0-13845 GCA_029593785.1 Cabassous unicinctus
ATACCACTGTTTTCTCACCTCCATGGTTTCTGAAGAGTAATCCATGCTAAGTCTTACTGGGCATCCCTGTATGTGATGGTTTGGCTCTCCCTTTGCTGCTCTGAGAATTTTCTCTTTATCTTTGACATCTGACATTCTGAGTAGTATGTGTCTTGGAGCAGGTCTATTTGAATTTATTCTGATTGGGGTACAGTGCACTTCTTGGACATGTAAATTCATTTCTTTCCAATTTACATGGTTGGAAATTTTTCAGCTATTATTTCCTCAAATACTCTTTCTGCCCCTTTTCCCTTCTCTTCTTCTGGAACTCCCATGACAGGTATGTTGATGCGTTTTGTGTTGTCATTCAACTCTCTGAGCCCCTGCTCGATTTTTTCCATTCTTTTCTGTTCCAATTTCAGCTGTCCTGTCTTCTGTATCACTTATTCTTTCTTATATCATTTTGAGTCTGCTGTTGTATGCCTCTAATGTGTTTTTGATCTCACCTATTATATCTTTCATTCCCATGAACTTGTTACTTTCCTGTTCAGGATTTCAAATTTGTCTTGGCACTCGCTCAATGTCTCTCTTTTTTTTTTTTTTTAAGATTTACTTTACTTATTTCTCTCTCCCCACCCCCTCATTGTTTGCACTTGCTGTGTCTGTTCGTTTTGTTTCTTCAGGAGGCACCAGGAACCGAACCCAGGACCTCCGATGTGGGAGGGAGGAGCCTAATCACTTAAGCCACCTCTGTTCCCTGCTTTGTTCTGTCTCTCATTAGCTTTTCTTCTTGTGTCTCTTGTTGCATCATCTTATTGTGTCTGCTTTCTGGGCCTGTCCATCACGCCAGCTCGCTGTCTTCTTTAGGAGGCACCAGGAACCAAACCACGGACCTCCCGTGTGGTAGGCAGGAGCCCAATCACTTGAGCCACATCCGCTTTCCTCAGGGTCTTCTTGATGTCATTTATCTATTTAACCATATTGTCTTCCAACTCGTTAATTTGATCTTGGAAATGTGTGCACATCTCACTGATCAGTTCTCTCAAATCCTGCGTCTCTTCTGAGGCTTTGATATATTCCTTTTCTTGGCCCATATCTTCTATTTTCTTTGTATGGCTCGTAATTTTTGGCTGATGTCTAGGCATCTGATTAGGATGTAGTTTACTCAGATGCTCAATTTCTTTCTCTTTTGTAGGGATTTAGTGGCAGGAGGGTGTGTGTTACCACTGTTCTTTGATTCTTGGCTCAACCTGGATTGTTAGGATTGTCCCTGCTAGTTACTCAAAACTGGGCACTGGACCCAGTAATTGGTTGTAGACTCACCACCTAGGGCCTTGGGGAGGGAGGCTATAGAGGCCGGAAAAAGCCTCTCCCACTTATTTTTTATTTTCTCGTGTGCACTTCCATGGTCTACCAGCAGATGGCACTCTTTGGCAGCTCTCAGTTCAATGCCTGGTTGGAGTGTATTTGTTGCAACACAGAAGGGATCAATATGATAGAGCTTCCTGCCTGGAGGCTAAGATCCTTGTAATGCAAACTTTCTGTGAGACAGTTCTCCAGCCTTCTCTGGCAGGCCTCTTTCCTTTTCCCTGGCTAGGAAATATTTCCACTTCCTTCTGAGTCCTCAATAATCAGTCCAGGTTAGTAGAGAAGGAGTTTGGGAGGGTCATATATCTTTAGCCCCTTGCTGGCTCCCACAGCAAACAATGGTACGGCCCCACCTGGCCTGAAGATCTTCTGGGAGACAGCAGACCAAATGTGAGAGTCAAAAGCTGGGTCAGCGTTAGGCTGTGTCCCTCTCTCTCCCCTTTCCTGGGGAGGTGTGTCTTCAAATATCAGTCCCAGCTAGAAGAGAGGGAGACTGCAAGGGTTGGATTTCTCTAGCCCTGTGTCAGCTCCCAGGGCAAACCAGTGTGATCCCACCTGGCCTGCAAGGACTGGTGGGACACAGCAGACCAAAACTGTGGGTCAGAAGCTGAGTCAGCCTTAGGCTGTGCCACTCTTTCTCCCCTTTCCTAGGGTGGTAGATCCCTGGAGTCCCCTTTGTCTGTAGCCAGGGGCCCAGAATTCTAAAGTGTCTTTAGTGTGGGGGAGGGTACTGGAAGCAGCAGCTGCTGGTTTCAACTCACAGTTCTGTAGTTGCAATTTCCCTCCTTTGTCCCTCTCTCCTCTGGGCAGTGTTCAGCTTTTGCCTGGTGTCCTAAGCCCTAGAAGATCTTTTTCTAGCCTGTTTCAGCCTGTCCTCTGGCTATTTTTCTGGAGGAGAAGAGAGTCCCGTGTCTTTCTAGTCCACCATCTTCCCGGAAGTCTGAATTAGTTTTTAATATATTAATAAACAGAAAAAATTCTAATAATACTTTGCTATAATGATTATTTTCCAAACAAACATATATGCTGTGCCGTGGACAACACAATGATGGTTTCTCATTCAAAAGAAATTTATAATGTAATAGAAATAAAGGATGACTGCCTGGAGGAATAATACTCCCTATACAAGACTTATTATATATTTCTGGAATGTAAACAAAGTAATTATTTCACATTATTCTTCACACTTAAAATTATACATCTTTAAGAGATGGAAGGAAGCTCCTGAAGCATCAATTCTTTTCCCCATACTAAAGAGCCTCTAGAATACTCTCTAACTAGTTTTGCTACATTACATCTTTAGGGCGAGTAAAGAGGGGCAGAAATATCAATATAAAAATGTTAAGCCAGCATATTTTCATAACTTTCTTTTTTTGTCCTAAAAAATTCTAACTATAAATCTTGGTGTGGCCATTTATTCAACTCAGCATCAGCTTGGTTTTTTTTAATATACTTTTTTTACATTTATTCTTTTTAAAGAAGCATCAACTTATTTATTCACTATTTCTGACCACAAAAAATTACTGTCTTCATATCAAAGGCTAAAGGGTGTTATAACTCAATTGTGAACAGATAAGTTTTTTGAATAATACTTTCTGATACCAGGAAACGGTAAAATTTCATTTCTTTTATTTGGAAATATGAAAGAAGAAAGAAATTTAACCTATGTTCTAACTTGTATTTTTTATACCAGCTCTCATTTTTGAAAGGTAAAAATAATAATCCAGAATTTTAAGGAAATTGCATACCAACTTAAAGAAGCATTTTAGAAAACTGACAAAAGCAGCACTTATTAACAAAGGAAAAGAATTTTTCACATAACAGAATTTTTCTTTTCACAAGATGTTTAAGTAAGGACAAAAAAGATTTAAACAAAACCAAGGGTATCATATAAATAGATGTAGAGGCAATTGTAGAATGTAATTGTACTAGGAACATCTATATTTTTTGAAAGCAAGAAAGTTCTGTCATAGGAAGTACTTATACAGCAATATTAAAATGTTAAGTCAAAACAACTTTCTAAATAGCATAAATTCTTAGTAATGACTGTGAATTTTTAGGGTAGAATTATAAAAACTGAACACTCTGGTGTAATAACAAACTTGACCACTTTAGTAAAGTCATTATTAAAAGAGGAGTTGAAACATTTGTTCTTAAGTGAGAAAGTCATGTTTTAAAAGCAATAGCTGGGGAAGTGGATGTGGCTCAAGCGACTGGGCTCCCATCTACCATAGAGGATATCCAGAGTTCGATTCCTGGGTCCTCCTGGTAAAGGCAAACTGGCCCGCGCGGAGACCTGGCCCATGTGGAGTGCTGGCGCAGCAAGATGACGCAACAAAAAGAGACACAAAGGAGAGATGCAGCAGACCAGGGAGCTGAGGTGGCGCAAGAGATTGAGCCCCTATCTCCCACTCCGAAGGTCCCAGGATCAGTTCCCAGGGCTGCCTAAAGAGAAGACAAGCAGACACAGAAGAACACACAGAGAATGAACACACAGAGCAAACAGCAAGCACAAAAACAATGGGGAGGGGGGATTAAATAAATCTTAAAAAAATAATAATAATAATAATAATAATAAAAGCAATAGCTGGATGGTGGTGATGGTAGCACAACTTTTTGAATGTAATTAACAGCGCTGAAATACATATCTGAATATGGTTAAAAGGAGAAATGTTAGATGGTATATATGGTAACAGAATAAAAAAATTTTTTTAAATCTATGGAACTACACTACACAAACAGTGAATCCCAGACTATTGTTAATAGCACAATTATAAAAATGTGCTTTCATCAATTTTAACAAATGTTCCACACCAACACAAGGTGTTAATAATAGGGAGGTATATGGGAATCATGTATTTTATGCTTGATTATTCTGTTAACCCACAACTTCTCTAATAAATAATAATGATAATAATAATAATAATAAAAGCAATAGATACACAAATTCATAGAGACAGAAAGGGGATCCAGGATACCATGGGCAGGAGTGGGAGGGTGGGTGGGGAAAGGATGAATTTTTGTTTAATGGGTACAGTTTGTTTGGGGTGATGGAAAAGTTTTTAATGATGGTGATGGTAGCATGTGAATGTAATTATTGTCACTGAATTGCACACATGAAAGTGGTTAAAATGGAAACTCTTGTGTTACGTATATATCACAATAAATTTTTTATAATGCAAGAGCTACATTTCTTCCCATAAATAAAAGATTAACAGATTATCTACTGAAATAAACAAACCCTACATTTCATTAGTTTCCTTAGCATTACAAATAAATTTACTGATACACTATCAGAAATGTTTAAGTACCTATAATTTTTAAATAACATCCTGTGAAGCAAATGTATACATCTAAGTATTTTGTCATAGTCCACAAAAGTGAATTTTATAAAAATAAGGGTTTGTGAGGATTAGAAGCATACTAAGTCATAAATACCCATCAGTATCTGTTTTTTAATTTATCAAAGAAAAATGGTTCAAAGCTTTGTCTTAAGATATCTACATTCATGTTAATAAAAAGCTTTTTATCATAGGCAAAAATTATTTACTTAGACCTAGATTAGAATATATTATAAATCAGAGCACCCACTAGCATTACCAGCAAAGGTGCCAACTCTGAGCAGAATAATTACAAAAAAAAGCATCCTTTCCTCTGAGCTGGTCACCCCACTATGGGCACGGAATGTGGAACACAGTTGGATTTCAGTCACCAACTCACAACTCTTGGATACAACCATATGCTACAGCCCTCCTCAATATGCTCATCAAAAAGAAATCCTTTTTAATTCTACTTAAAGCATCACTTTATATTAAAACCTTTCCTGTTTTTTTTTTAAATCAAATAATTGTTTCTTTTAGTGTAATCACTAGCAACCATGTATTTTTCAAATAGATGCTACCTATATACATTCCCCAGTGGGGTTCACAAAAAAGAACAGAAAGCAGTGTTAACCCAGCAGTACTTAAACCCTCCGGAAAGTTTCAACTAATTTAGATAGCAGAGTTCTGCATGAATGATATGGAAACCAAAACCAATTCAGGATTTGTACTTGTTTGGCATGGATGTTAAAATGTGTTCTATTAGTAAGATGTTCCTAAGGTTCAAATTTTTTCAAAGCAATTTAATTAATTTTGAAATATAGTCCGATTTATACCATATTTGCTATCTTTTTTATTTTCTAGAAAAAATTTAAACTTTACATATACAAATGAAACCCTGTGCCCTTTCCAGCCACATTCCCCTTACTTTCTCCCCAAAGGTAATTCCCATCACGTTTAGTGTTTACTGTCACTAGGCATGTTTTAATACTTCTAATACATATTTACTTATACATAAACATGAAATAGTATTTTTGCAGAAAATTTATTACTAAAGAGGCATCAAATTCTAGTCTTCTGAAACTTTGCTTTTCTTGCTCAACATTATCTTTGTAGATTTATCCATGTTAATACATGAAATTCTAGCTCAATTCTTTTTTTTTTTTTTGCTTTTTTATAATAGAAATTTTTGCACATAAAAGTATAATAAACCTCCATGAACTCATCATTGAGCTTCAAGATTTCATCTATTCTTCCCCCTCCAACTTTTTTTTTGCTAGAGTATTTTAAATCTCAGATCTATAGTTCCACCCCATATAGGTTCATTCATTTGAACTGCTGTACAGTGTCCTATATATGAAACATTCTTCTATTGCTGAACATTTAGAATCTTTTACATAGTAAGAATATTTTACTAATTTGACTATTATTGAGAAAGTTGAATTCATTTATATGTATTACTAGTGTATTTGGACTTACTTCTTCAACTTATTTTGACTTTTCTGTTTACCATTTTTCTTTGCATTTTTATTTCCTCCTTCCCTCTCTTCTTTTGGATTAATAAAAAATGCTGTATCTTCTTTTCTTTTTGCTGATTTAGAATAGATTATACTTCCATTTTTTAGTAACTATCTTCAAATGCACACACACTTGACTACAGTTTTTCCAACAAATCTAAGATACCATTGATTGTAAGGTGCTCTATTATCTTGTATATCACTAAAATACAAAAATGCTATCAAATAAAACAAGATATAATGCTTTCTTATCACTTACAGTTTTTATTTTACATTTATTAAATGAGTTCTTTTAGACTCACTTAGGGGTAGATTTTATTCTGTATCATTCCTGTGCAACATAGAATGAAAAGGAAAGTCAAAGAAACGAACTGTTTGAGATACTCTTAAATCATCTTCATATTTGGATTCTGAATCTTCTAAATTATCTTCCAAGTCAGGCATTGAGGTCTGTTTTTTTCTACATAACATCATTCTTTACGTCATCAAGAGTATTAATGACATAGCATTTCTTAAAACAGTGTTCCACTATTATCTCTAGACCTTCTGACAAGCACTTATGCTTACACTTTCTTCATCTTAACAGAAGGTGTCAACAAAAAGTTTTCAGACAACAACCAGAACTTCTACTCCTTCCCCCAAATGGTCCTTTAATGGCTCATTTACTGAAACATCAAAGATCTGCAGTTGTCCACAATCAGGCTACCAGGAAAAACAATAAAGTTTATATAAGCAATGATGACTACACCACCATACCAACGTCAATTGTAGGATACCATCAAGTAAATATGCATTCTGATTTCAGAGATGTGAGAAAAAAATAAAAGAGATAGCTGGAAGTGTTTAATACTCTTTTCCTTGGTGTCTAGGCTGCAAATAATCTTTATTTAACCTGCTTAATACCTAAAATGTACTTTCAATCTGAGAAATTTTGAATTTCTTAAAATCTGGAAAATTCTAAGCTGTTAAATGCTTCAAATATTACTTTCCCACCATTCCCTCCATTCCTTCCCTGAATTTCATATTAAATATTGGTAACCTTTGTTTCTCTGTACTATGTTCTGAGTAAGCTCCCTCAGTACTTCTTCCAAATTTACTCTTTGACTACATCAAGTTTAAAATTTATCATTTTTATTGCTTTTAAAAAAAATTTCAATAACCATATTTTTCATTACCAAGTTTTTTCTTAAATAGCTATTTTTCCTATCTAATACATCTTGTTTCATTATGCCTTTTTTAATTTCTTAATTTTTGAAGTTTGATATTCACTTACTTTTTTTAACATCTTCAACACAAATAGTTTTGCTCACCTAGTCTATACATTTATATTTCATTTGGAGTGAATGTTTATTCCAATTGTTAAATTTATTGGTTGTCTTAGTATTAGATTTCTTAGATGTTCTCTAGAAGTTTGGTTATTTGCTCATTCTGAATAGGAGGTTTGTTTTTTTCCCCTTCCCCTCCTCCTCCTCTCACTTTCTCTCTCTCCATCAGTACCAGGTAGGTAACTCCATAAAACAATATGTAAACAGTACTTCCAAGGGTTGTGTTATGCTCTACCCTTTATGCTCACCCATCCCTCCAGGACCCCAATCCAGAATCAGTCTTATAAAGATAGTTTTTAATTTTTTCCCTGCAAGAATATTGGAGATATGGCCAATGTAGTCATGAACTGATTCCTTGGCTTGATTCCTTATCAGGATTGAGTCTCTGTTCCTTGTGTCCCAAACTTCCAAAAAAGCTTTAGCCCCAGTCAGCAGGTCAACAGCCTTGCTTTCTGTCTATAGCTTCAAGCAGTGAGCTTGACTCCTGGTCCCTCACTAAAAATGGAAAACATCTGGTCCACCTCTTTACCACATAAAAGCTAAATTCCACTGTCTTAGGACTTTGAGTCTAACAAGCCTGCAAAAACAATCTCTATTCACCAATTTGGGTTTCCATCCCAATTCTTTCCCACAGAGATAATATTCTTCTTTTTTGGACCCTATTATTTTGTTTTGTTATCCCTTTTTATTCATAATTGTGGTGTCTAGAACAGAGGGTATTTTCAAATTGTGAACTCACTATGCCTTATTTCCCCCCCTCCCAATTTTTATTTATTGCACAAACATTAGACAAAATATATTACCCCAAATTTCATCAACTGTTTTGATTTTTCCACATTCTCTTCTAGTTTTCGCCCATCTGTACACTTTAACTTTATAATATAGGTACAATTTGGTTTTCTTTTTTACAGGAGAACGCAAGTATTTCACAAAGAAAGCTTTCAAAATTATCACTCCATATGAGATATACCGTAACAAACAAGTGCATGGTTAGAGCAAACTGTTTTGAAAATTTTTTTGATAAAAAAAAACAAAAAACTTTGAATTAAAACTTGAATGGGGGAAATGTTTATCATAATACTACAAAAATGTTGCTCAACATCAGCAATAAATCACCCACAACATACATTTAAAGCTTACCTTCAAGTATCTATACCTTTCCAAATATGCCAGAGTCTTGTCTCAAAAAAATGTTCACCTCACTATAAAACCTTTACCAAGTAGTAGTCTCATCAATTACCTTACTTTAAAAATGTCCTACAAATATGTCATTAACATAAAGAAATCATTCTTTTATATGTTTGCTAACCTATTTACCATATACAACATACTTTACAAACCTACTCGGTGTTACTTAAGTAAATCACTAACACTCTGACATGCAGGATCCTCTTTAAAATGAGATCGTTTTTGAGAGTTTGAAAAGTCTTGTATGTGAAAGTGCTTTGACACGACAGAGATGTCATTTTTATTATGATTACCTTTTCTATTTCTCTTTGAGTAGCTCCTTCCTTTTTCAAACGTTCCTGTTCTACACACTTGGCATTGTAATTTTCCTTGGATTTTTGGAGGGCCTGAGTTATGCTCTGAATGGTTTGAACAGCTTCCAGAGTTCCTGCAACTTCTTCTTTAGTCTGTTTGGTATAAAATGATTCATCAAAATGACTGAACTGTAAAGCACTCAATATCTGATCAACCAATTCTTTAGCAAGCAAAAAGTGATACCTTTTTATGAGATTTTACTTGTTCTTCTCCATACTTCTGAACTTCCTTAATTAATTCTTGTAATTTTCTAACAAGATCCAAGTGACAATTTGCTAATTTCTCTGTAGATGTTTTGAATACATCCCACATTGGTGCAAATGTTCTAGAGGAAAAAAAAAAACATGGGAATAATTTACTAAAAGGAGAAAAAAAGTTTAAGACTCCAAGATGGAACCAAAGGAAACAATGCTATATCTGGAAATTTTAATTAGGCATAAGACAAAATTAAAATTAATCAAGAATGGAATGACTGACATACTGACATTGATTTCTTGATTCCTGAAAAATTATTTAAAATATTTGGGGACTTCAGATACAAAGAAATGGGCTGAATACTTATCATTGGTCTGGCATGCCCCCTTTTATTTAACCATATCATATTATTTTCTTGTTGATTTGGTTATTCAGACTTGCATGAGAAGCATTTCTACCACTGACCTTTAAAAATTAACTCTATTATCAAACTCCAATTTTAGACGATTTAATGCTTCATTAAAAAACTTTATTAAAATTTATTTTGAATTTAAACATGCAAAAGTCAAATGCGGACATGTGATTTTTTAAATTTCTTCATCATTAATAATTATATAATAATTATTTTATAGCAAATTATCTGAAACCTTTGCTTGGGCATCATAATTTTATCTATTTGTGTATGTCAATGATTCACACATACTAAAGGTTATGGGATAAAAGACATAATTCCCTACCACTTTTTCTAAATATTGAGGATTTTAAAAATTTCAGCAGACTCAAGTATATCCAAGGATTACTATATTATCAGATCTTGCATAGAACCCCAGGTGCCAATGGTTAGTTTAAACTAATTTGGTCAGTAGACAATGATCTAAGCATAATTTTACTCCATGCTTTGCTCAGATATTTCTTCAGATATTTTAACCAGTACTTGCTTTAAAGTGGTCTCTATAATAAAACTCCTAATAAAAAACAAATAGTAGCAATGATCACTAGACAAGAGGTCAGAGAAAGAAATTACTTACTCAAATACATACTCTATGCCAATTACGACATTACCTACCCAGTAGGAAAGCCAGCAGGCAATACTCATTTTATGCAATAATAAAGAAGTTCAAAGAGGGTAATTAAAATCCTTACAATAGGACTGTTCTGGTTAGATCTCATTTCACGTTTTTAAAATCTAATCTGGCAAGTAGTTGGATGGCATATTTCAAGAGAAAATAAGATCCATGAAAAGTATTCACTCACTACAGCACCAAAATACACGTACTTCACTTTCAAATAAACTTGATATACAATAGTCTGGCCTTCATAAAGGGATAAGATGGGAGCGTTCCCTTACTTTACCAGAGGATTCTTTACATTGCAAAGGTTCAATATAAGATTTCTTCAAATATAGGTTTGCTTTTTTTAAAGATTTTTTTTAAAGATTTATTTCTCCCCCACCCCCTCGTTGTTTTGTACTCGCTGTCTGTTCTCTATGTGTTCTTCTGTGTCTGCTCTTTAGGCAGCACCAGAAACCGATCCTGGGACCTTCTGGAGTGGGAGAGAGGTGCTCAATCTCTTGCGCCACCTCAGCAACCTGGTCTGCTGCATCTCTTATTGTTTTTCCTCTGTCTCTTTTTGTTGCGTCATCTTGCTACGCCAGCTCTCTGCATGGGTCAGCTCTCCTGCACAGACCAGTACTCTGCGCGGGCCAGCTCTTCGCTCAGGCCAGCCCGCAGCGCAGGCCAGCTTGCCTTTCACCAGGAGGATCCAGGAATTGAACGCTGGACCTCCTATATAGTAAGACAAGAGCCCAATTGTTATATCTGTTTCCCCAAATATAGCTTTCTTAAAGGAATTTCAAAAATTCAATCTAACAACTTTTTTCTGGCCAATTTTTAGATAATTAAATCACACTACACAAATCCTTCCAAATTTGTTATGGCTCAGATTCTACAATTATTCTTTCCATTGTTATTATGGATATGAGCAGATCTCATTTTATTTATTTATTTTTTTGCTCAGGTTTACTTTTTAAATTTTTTTTTTAAAGAAACTTTAGATTACATAAATGTTACATAAAAAATATAGGGGATTTCCATATGCCCCCCCCTCCCCCTCCCACACTTTCCCACATTAACATCTTTCATTCATGCGGTACATTTGTTATAACTAATGAATCCATATTGAAGCACTGCTACTAACCGTGGACTATAGTTTACATTATAGTATACACCCTGTCCTGCAAAATTTTGTAGGTTATGACAAAATATATAATGGCCTGTATCCGTCATTGCAATGTCATGCAGGACAATTCCAATGTTCCAAAAATGCCCCCATATTACACCTATTCTTCCCTCTCCCGTTCCTCAGAACCTCTGGTGGCCTCTGCCTTTATATCAATGATAAAAGTTCTTCCATTGCTAGAATAATAAGTCTTAGAATAATAAGAAGTCTACTTTAGTCCACTGTTCATTATCCAATCTTGAGGATTTGGGGATGGTGATGCCCACTCTGTTTCTAAGTGAGAGAGGCCTTAGATCCCATGGGGCAGATGGAGGGAACTATCTTGCTTGCAGTTGTAGACACTCTCTGTTCCTTGGGATGGGCCCTGTCCATCAACATCTCCTTGTTAGGTGTCCAATGAACCGGAGAGTAGGTGTTGCAACTCTGCTGAGATTCAGGGCTCAACTGGCACATGAACGGATCAAAGATTTAAGTCTTTGGGACATATATTTAACTAGTACTAATTATAGGTTCAAATAAAAGGGGCAGAAGAGTCATGTGTAGGGAAACTATAACTGAGTCTAACTCTGCTAGACTAGGGAGCATAAATTCCAAAGCAAGGCCCACTGACAGGGTGCTGAATTCCTGAGCTGTCTGCCCTGCTTATAGTGTCTGGATGTCTCTAGAGCCCTCAGGAGCCCTGCTGTTTGAGGCACCAATTACTGTGGCAGTCAATGAGATCCTGCTGAGGCATGCATAAGTGTAACTTCTGGAATGACCTCCCAACTCACTTTGAAATCTCTTAGGCATAAAAACTCATCTGTATTTTATATTTCCCCCTTTTGGTCAAGGTCTTTTTCTGGATGCATTGTTAGTTGGCTCTTGGTAATAATCCCTCGGTGCCAGCAACACTCATTCCCAGGAGTCATGTCCCATGCTGGGGGAAAGGTAGTGCATTTATATGTTGCGTTTGACTTAGAGAGAAGCCACATTTGAGCAACAAGAAGGCTTTCAAGAGGTAACTCTTAGGCAATATATAATACTAGGTTAAGTTTCAATTTCACAAGAAAAGGTTCATAAATACAATCATCAATATCAAGGGCCTGGCGTAATGGTCTGTCTTCCTTCAGTAGGCAATTCTTGCTGTTCTATTAGAGAATGTAGAAAGGACTCCCCAGGATGGGAATTCAATATTTTTTCAGTTATTGTGTGAGTCTCCACCCACTGAGACAATGTCCCAGGTGCACCCCTCCCCACACTTTCCATCACTGACACCCCGCACTAGTGATCCTCCCTGCCACAGCTGTGACCCTTCTGTGATCCAAAACCTCCCCAAAAACAAAGCCAATAAAATAACCAAATCAAATAAGAAAATGAAATAATAGTTTTTAAAGTAACAAATAAAATACAAAAGAAATTTAAAAATTTTGAAATATAAAAATTTTTTAGACATGAGTCTTTCATCACTGTAAGATCTATTGTCTTGTATGTACAGTGACAGTTTCTTCCGTATATTCCCCCAGTGTCTTATTTTTTTCATTTTATCTTCAAAGACGCATTAGATTACAGAAGTCACATAGAAAATACAGGCAATTCCCAGATACCCAATGCCCTCCCCCTTTTCCACTCTCCCCTATTAATAACATTTTACATGCGGATGGTACATGATGTACGAATATTGAAGCACTGCTACTAACCATGGTCATTGGTTTACATTACAGTTTACATTTTGGACCGTACACTTTTATAGGTTTTGACGAAATTTAAAATGGCCTGTACCCATTATTGCAAGATCATGCAAAATAATTCTAATGCCCTAAAAATGCCCTATGTTCAATCTATTCTATTCTTCCCTCCCCCTCCCCTCAGAACCTATGGTAACCATTAAGCTTCAATTTTCGAAGCATAAGATTCACAGTTACTTGCAATAATATTGAGGGCTTAACATATTGGTCTGTTTTCTTTTATTAGGCACTGCCCATGTTCTTGAAGGATTCGTGTCCCTCTAACTGAGAACATAGAAGGACTCCCCAGGTTGGGAGATTAATATTTTCTTGTTTATTGTACAGCTCCCCACCCACTGAGATAACACATTATGAGAAGATGAACACTTACATATTCCATAGAAGCATGCCCCAGGTGAGCCCTATCCCGTATATTCCCCCACACCTGATGCCTTACACCAGTAACCCTCCCCTGCCATATTTGCCAAAAGAATATTCCCAACATTGTAGTTTTAACAGACCTGCAAATCCCCTGACTTGACATGCTCCTTCTCCCAACCCTCCCCCCAGTTTCACAGATATTCCAATCCAATCCCCCCACCCTACTCCCCCCTCACAGACCAACACTGCCAAACCCAATCACATCACTGCACCACTC
>JAQZBX010080273.1:0-13848 GCA_029593785.1 Cabassous unicinctus
TCCTCAAGGCCAGCTGTGAACTGTCAGGTAAATGGCTCATCTCTTTTCCCAGGGCCTTCTTTCCTTCTTCATGACCAAGTTCCTTCATGCTTACTTCCTGGGGCTCCAGCTCAAGACTCCAACATCAGAACTCCAACTCAAAAACTTCCAACTCTGTCCTTTGCCATGTCTTTTATCTTTGAGACCCCACCCACCAAGGGTGGGTGAGCAAACCAGTTTACAAGCATAATCCAATATCTATTTTTGGAATTCATAACTACATCAAAATGCCAAATTGCTACATAATAGGAAGAAGTTTTTTGTCCCTACTCAAGGAAGTAGCAATATTTGGCTTGGCAGCTTCAGACCAAAATCTGTTTGACCCCGAGATCTATTTGTTCTGTCTCCCAAGTCTACAATGGCCCTGGAAATGCCTGGCAGCAGGGTCTCTGATTCCTGGGGTGACAGGAACCAGAGAATTAACTCTGAATATCCCCTAAGACCTAAGAAGTCTTGGGAACTTTGTTTCAGAGAGCAGCCAAACATTTCCTCAGATTTATCTCAGGAGTTTTAATTTGTGTAACAGTGCAGTCAGTCTCAGACACTGGAATGTAGAGGTGCCAAGGAATAGAGCAGTAAGCTCTGGATGGCCCCCAAGAAAATCCTTGGGCCTTTCCATTCAGAGGGCAGGCAAATGTTCTCTGAGACTTATCTCAGACACTTCAGTTTGTGCAACTGCTCTCATCTCCCACCAGTTTGGCTTGGGTACTTTGGTCTGAACTATAGGGTTTCAGACATGCCCCAAGACCTAGGTCACCACAGGGACACCTGTCAGCAGGGCTCCAGATTGAATTCTCAGGGCACTGAGACCAGAGCATTAGCTCCAAATTATTTGGAGTGGTAAACATTTTATTCAGACTTGGACTCTGGAATGCCAGATAAGTTGACCATAAAGTGCTTCTTCATTCTTCCTAGAAAAATGGGCATGGTCTCTAGCCCACCAGTAGACTCCCCATAGGAGTGTCTTCTCAGGAATCAGAAAAATTTTCCTACTGCTGGTCCACATGGCCACAGTATATCTGAGAGCAGCCTCTGTATAAGACACTGAATTCCAGTTAAACCAGTGTAAAAGAGGAGGACAGATAGATCTGAGGGCCAGAAACCTCATGTCATGTCTCCATAAAGAAATGAGGAAATATACCTCAAACTTTTATTAGTTTAATCTCAGTTGTGCCTATAAAAGGTGTGAATAGAGATCAAGATCCAAACCAGTTACTAAACCTCTCCTGGAAAATAAGACACCTCATGTGCCATCAATTAAGCTTAGAAATGCTAAGGGTAAATCTGTGTTTAACTTTGTTAGTTTGCTTGTGCCTAGGAAATGAGATTTGGGGTTCACATGTTACAAATGGGATAACAGTGAAAGGTAACCTAAAAATGAGTCTTCCAATGTCAATACTGTCTTGTGAGCTGATTTAATGTATAAATCACAAGTGAAATTCGTTCAACTACTAGAATTTCATAGCAGTGAAACTTCACAGAAGCCACCTCAATCTGCATATTCAAATGGTGGTAATGAAAGATAATCTTGATTCCATTGGGAATTTTCAGTTTTCATTTAAAAAATGGAAAAAGTAGTTTTTCCTGTACTGCTAAAGTAAAATACCTGCTAATTAACATCTTCATGGTAAAAGTGTGGAGGTGAGAAGCAAAGTACTAAAAGTTAAGTTCATTTGATATGTTACACATTGTATCAGAAGTGTTTAAAAAGTGTATAATATCAAGAGATAGACTTCAACATTGTCAAATTCTCTTGTGCATTCAAACCAGGCCTTCAATACACTACAGGTTACATCTCCATTTGAGTTATTGGCTCAATTGGTCAAAGACTCCTAAAACAATAAAGGGGTCTACTACATCTCTGGTTGTGCTCCTGAAGTTGATGGAGTCTATGTTGCAGTTTCAAACTCCTGCAGCAGCCAATGATGGCTTAATATAGCCAAATGTATAATGGATATCACCTTCCAATTAGCACTGTTTCATGGTGTCAAAGGATGCTATGCATGGCCAGTTAAAAACTATAACCTAGTTTCCTAGCTTCTCTCTAGGGTCAGTGGTGTTCCAGCATTCTGGCTGTGTGAAGGACATACTAAGTGGAACAGTGATCACCAGAGTACTGTGAATAGAACTTAAACACAATTGGCATTATGGCCTGCTCCCATGGCGAGATAACATGTAAAGTATTGCAAACCTGGAACTTAAATCTATATATTGCAGCTCAAAGAAAAACTTATTCATGGAGTAGTGCATTAATTAGTATTAGGTACTGTACCTATATCCTATTCTAGATATATGCCTGATGATTATGGTGATATCTTTTCTATTCTAGAGCATATGCAGAGAAATTTTGAACATGTTAAAAGTCCTGGTAAACTTCATTTTCTAAGTAGTTAATAAATGTGCTTAACCCATGTATCCCTCTTAGCCCTTGTTCCAGATCCTTTCCCACTCATACTCTGGAGAAGACTGGAAAACCCACATGCCATCCTGCCAGGGCAAAGCATTTCCCACCACAAGGGAAATAGCAAACGACAGGCTAAGACCCACTTCAGCTTGGCCCCTTTGAGATGGTCCATGGACAACATTTCCTTATCCAGGAACTTGTACTAGATCAGGCAATCCAAGAACTCACAAAATATTTTATCAACCTAGGGAAAACTCAACAAGTAATCCAGGAGCTTGGAAACAAAATTCTCCCTAGCGCCAACCATGAGTTATCTTTACCTAAAGTTAAACCTGGAGACCAGGCTCTAATCAAAACCTGGCAAGAAAACAAGCCTCACTCTAGCCAAAATGAAAGGAAACTTACTTTGTAGTACTGATCACTCCCACAGCTATTAAAGTTAAAGGAATTTCCAGCTTGGTGCACTTATCTTGAGTGAAACCAGCTGCCCTGGAAAATACCAACTCACCAGAAGCACCTGATTGAACATGAGTGCCAGTCATTGGATGGCCTGAAATACCTCTTCAAGAAACAAAACTAAGTAGTGTCTGCCAAAGCCAGCTGTTCCCTCCAATTCTAGCCCAAACCCTTATTGCTATGGGGAGGGAAAACCAGAAATGCCTTAGGAAAGCTTGTCTGTTTTCACTTCCTGTAATTTCTCCCTATATAATAAGTAAAAGGGCAATGCCTCTTCTCATTCCTCTCCTCTACCCTAGGAACTGGGATTGGAACTTTATACCTAACTCCATTTTCTATTGCAATCACTTCACTAAAGTTAACCAACAGCATAAAATAACTAAAGGAAGAATACTGCTTCCCACCAACTTTGGGAAAATGCAGCCTTTATAGGCACCTGGCCTCTTCTATGTTTGTGGTCCAGTATCCTCTTAGTTGGACCATATATCCTCAAAATTCTAATCAAGTTTATTTCTTCCAGAATCAACATATTTTTAGCCATATGGGGACTACATCCAGCTTTGCCCAGGATGCCAGTCTTATTCCAACTGAGATAGAATAGCCAGAGGGTTTTACACCGTGTATATTTAGGGCCTACTGCCCCTAACCAGCAGGGAGTAGTTACAGAAGAATGAACATCTCTCTTCAGCACCCTTTTAAGAATAAAGGTGTAAACTCTCTGAGGAGGGAATGAAGCAGGCTAGTGAGATAGGGGATCAATAGATGGATCTGGAAACTGGCAATAAGTCCATATGGATATTGATACCCCCAAGATGGCTGCTGGAAGACCCTCATGCGATTTCTGCCATCCAGAATGAGATCCCCTCCAGAAGCCAGGAGAAGCCTCAGATATTCTCCAGGGACATTATCATTGGGCCCACCCAGGGGATTGATGGGTGGGGTAATCAATCAAAACAACAAACAGCTGGAACGCCTCCCATGCTGTTAGCAAAGGGTTGAAATAATTAATGGTTTAAAAAGCAAGTGTAAGGGTCAACTCCCCTGTTCTCTCACTCCTTCTTGGCTTCTGTGCCCTGCTCTCACTGTGTTCCCCCTGCATGGATCAATGCATAAGTAAAACCTGGGCATTTATAATCTATAATGGGAAATTGTAGTCTATAAATAAGCCTTCTTTATCACTCTTCAGCCCCTTACTCTCTACTGGGGACCCATGATCTTTTATTTTCTCCCATTTCTCTTCCCTCCCTACCTTAATAAATTGCTGGCCTAACTAACCTGATGTGCTCTTGAAATTCATTTCTGCAGCATAGTCAAGAACCTAGACAAAACCCAGTTACACTTCCTCAGATACTGATATCCAACATATCTTGTCACCTAGATATTTTGAAGTTTTCTGTGGGTTTTGGTGATGCCAACCTAGTTGTTTTGTCTGCTTCTATGGAACTTGAGATTTTAAGTTATGCTGCTGCAGTGACTATCATCATAGCAATTACTCCTTGGATTGTCTTTTCCTACTCTTCCTCCACCACTCATATTCACACAAACACTGACAAGCCACAACATGCTGTCACTCATTGCTTGCATGAACAATGTCCTTCCTCCTGTTTATTTCCATCAAAAATTTCCTGACTATATTTCATGGTCTTGTTAAATGTTATGACCTCCAGGAAGCCTTCCCTGATATTGTCCTTAGGCAAGGCCAGTGGTCTATTTTCTGAATTCCCACAGAACTCAGATGGAAATGCCTCTGATATAGCATCTATCATCCCAAATACTGTCCTGTCAATCTCCCCACTGCACAGTCAGCCTCTCAAAGCAAGAACCAGAATCATTCTTCCTGTGGCCACGGTGTCTGGCCCAAGAGCCCGATCAAAGTAGGTACTAAGTAAAGGTCACCTTAAATGAGTAGATTTTCCTATATCCTGATAGATCTGCTTAGAGCTAATTTGTGGCAGAATTAATATTGTTCTTGCCTTATAGTTAAAAGCCATTTACAGGCACCGGAGTCTTTTTCACACTGCACAGACACATTTCCTTTTTTGTTATGTTGTTTATTGGGGTGTAGAGCAAGACTTGCTTATGCACAGTACTCTCTTCAATTTCCATTTGTCTGTTTGTTTGCTGATGTGGTCTATTTACACCCATCAGTCTGTAAGCTAATCAAGAGTAGATGCCAAGTCTTGCCCTCTCTGTTTTCCTACCTTTGGCCTCATGCCTGGCATAGAACAAGCACTCTGGAAAGGTTGGTTGCCTGAAAAAAATGAGACAAAGACATTTCTCCATACCTCTTGGGGCTCAGCTTGGGTTTGTCCCTTCACATCATTGGTTCCCAAAGTCCCTGACTAGAAGTCAACATGAAGCCCCACAGCCTCCCTGGGTATCCCATGATTCTGGATGAGAAGAGGAACTCATAAGTGGCCCTGCCTCCTCCAGCCTTTTTGCTTCTGACTGGAGCAATCAAGGTCAGCCTGACCCCTACCCCTCCTTTACTTACCTCTCTTTGTAGTTGTGGCTGTTCAATGCCATCCTTGACTTGACCTGCCTGCCCATTCTACTGTGAGACCTTTGATCACATTGAATTGGGTGGGAAAGTACAATTCTGCTACAAATCTGGAAGTAAGGAGGACCAGAACATTTGAAAAAAAAACCCAAGACCCAGAATCTGGAGCTGTATGACCTGCAGGTGCTGAAAAACCAAAAAGCCACCCTTACTAGTATTTCCTATTTGGACTTAGAGCTACAATCTTTGCAGGTTATTAAATGGAGATTGTCTTCCTGTGTTGACTCTGAATGCAGGACCTTGTGAGGATAGCCCCCCAAATAGAAATCTTTCTCTAAATAAATATCTGCTTTCTCTTTTAAAATTAATGGCCAATATGGATGATTTTGCTAGTAAATAAAGAAAAGAATATGAAAATTTCCTTCATTAATATAATAACCACATCACTAATTTGGCACCAGTTCTTGGCAGGCATTGAGCAGGTAAATTAATGATATCCTGTTTAATCCTCACCACTGCCTTTGGGAGTAGGTCTTATTATATTCTCTACTCAACTATAAGGGATGTCTGCAAATGAGTGAAACTTGCCTAAGGCACATGATGAGAAAGTAGCCAAGGAGAATTCTAACCAGATATTTTCGACTCAACCCAACATCAAGAAATAAGATTTGTGTTAGAACAAGAAAAATTTACACCTGCAGATATATGTAGTAAAAGAGATGACTTGAGCTAATGTTTTGGAGAAACATTTTAAAACAAATCATTTAATTGTTATCAGAACCTGTATCTAGGTTATTGGATTCATTGTGAGAAAGAATTCAAGGACAGGCCACAAATTAATTAGACAAGCAGAGAATTTATGGGAGGTAGAGCAAGAGATCAGAAATATGCCTTTAGAGTGTAAGACAGGTATTCTCAAGGGAGAGAAATATGAAGTTCTGTACTGGGGTCCATGTTTTATGGGGTATTTAGGAGTCCAGGGTCTGCACTGATTGTCATATTTGAGAAAAGGCAAGGAAGCTCTACTGGGATATTTGATTCTCTTCTGGGGTTAGGGGTTGTTGTCCTGTGGTGATTGGCTCCTGTCTATTGTTCCCAGAAGGGCTTATAAAAATAAGTGATATTGTGGGAAGGTCCTGTTTTTCTCCTACTTTCCGCTGGGTGGACCTTGTAAACTGCAATCCTATGATTTGTTTGTGAAGTCAGTGAGCAAAGGTTGCCAATGTTGTTTCCACAGCTGATGAATGAAAGCTGCTAGCTGCTTTCCCATCACATCAGCAGGATATTGTTACAGTTTTTTTCTACTGAGTGGTGTTTTTGTGGAAATTTATTGTTTTCTGCCTCTCCCCTTTAGGTCCCTATTCTATCCAGCTTCAATTACCCCCTTGGAGAGTTGTGCACCCTTTATTTTAAGGGGGAGTTGAAGGGAAAGGGTCATTCTTCTGTATTTGCTTCCTGTTGTTTAGGGATTGTAGTTCCTGCCTGATGGGGCACAAAACTCTCTTGCTCTGCTACTGGAGCTCAGAGAAAGTGTACTTGTGTTAATGGTTGTGACTGGGTGATATGCATGAGAAGAAGTTTGTTTTACAATGCATAAATTTTGGAGGAGATAAATTGATTTAGGATCTTAAATATAGAGGGGCCTAATGAAGATCAATTGTGAGCAGCAGAGATCCCCATTCTGTTTTAAATTGAAGATTAGAAACACTATACATATTCAGATGCACCCAAAACTGGGTTCTGCAGGGCAGACCTCAGATTTGTTAGAAATTTGGGTACAGATCCAGCAAGAGGTTAGATTAAAGAGGCTGGTGGCCCTTTAGACAAAGCTGAAAGAAGGATGTTTTGGACGAGTTTCTTCCATTTGGAGATTTGCAGCAAGAAGTTTAATTAAAAGAAGAGTATTTAGGATTGTCATGTTAGAAGTTAAATAATTGTATTCACCAAGGGAGAAGTATTATAGCCTTTATGATACTACAGGGTATAAGGAGGAAGGAACACCAATAAGGTGTCTTACAGGGTTTAGGCTGCAAGGATGCTGTGATTAAGTACTTAACCTTTACTTTTTGAAAAGATACTTTATGCTGTCTGATGGGTGGCATTTGTGGTTTAACAGGTGTTTCTGGTGCATTGGCCTTTCCTTGGATGGTGGGCTTCACATGGAATAAATGCACTCAGCTACCAGTTCATTTGGTCATGTGCAGCTGCCCAGGTGGCAGCCAAATTTAGGAAGATACTGGATGAGCTCATGTGAAGCAGGAAGATTAGCCTAAGGATGTAAACATAAGTGTTTATTGGGTACTCAGAGAGGAAGACCTCCTCTGGTAAGCAAAATGACAGTTGAAGTCTTTGTCATAGGTTTTAAGACATGGACTGACAATGGGTGAGTGCCAGATATGCAATACCAAACATGTTGTTCCTTTATAGGAGCAAGCCTTAATGACAATTTTAAGTTTTGCTCACATAACTCTGGCAATTACTGCTCCACTGGATATGTTCTTCACACAGCTAGCATGCTATAGTGCCACTAATCATAACAGAGAGGCTAGGAAAGTAGGCTCCAGTGTTTCACAAGCTTGGTGCATAACACTCCCCAGCAATATGCAACAGATCAGTCAAGAGGCAATATTGAGCCATCACCAGCTGCCCAAGCTCCAGGAGTCTGAAGCAGCAACGTAGTTCCCTTTACTTCAGGAGCATGGCCAGATGTGGTAAATACTTTTATTGTTTTATGGATCATACTGAATGTCTTAGCCCATAAATCAAATGGAGAGACACCATGCATGGTACCAGGGGACTGATTTAAATGCTCAAGAGAGTTTGAACTACTTTGTGGCATTATGGATGTATTTCCTGCTGTAAAGCAATATTTGTCACTGGTGTTAAGAACAGGCCTTACAAATTCTTATGGTTAAGCTAGGTTAGACTACTTTAGAGGAGTGTTCAGTGTCCTAGCTATGCATCTCTCTGTGGTAGACCCTTGGTGGCCATTCATTTTATGTGACCACAAAGCTGATCCTTCTTTGGGCTGGGGCAGATAATTTAGATATGGGCTAGACCATCTGCCCCTTGATTCCCAGGTGGAGAAGTTGTTTCTGTGACATCTTTAAAATAATTCAAACCATGATTAATAGCTGTGATGGTTAGGCTAATATGTCAACTTGGCCAGGTAATTGTGTACAGGTGTTTGGTCCAGAAAGCACTGGGATAATTGTAATAAAAGAACATTTATGGACTTGTATCACCAGTGAGTTTGCTGCGTGGATGGCTGATTACATCTGTATCAATCAGGGAGATTACATCATCAATGGGTGAAGCTTTTATCCAATCAGTTGAATGCCTTAAAAGGGGAAGTGATTTCAACATTCAGGGAGAATTTCCCAGCTCGTCGTTGGACAGCCAATTTCTCCCAGAAACTCATCAAGGACCTTTCATTGGACTTTCATCAGAGGCCTTGATTTGCAGCCTGCCTGCAAAACCTGGAATTGTGCATCCCCACAGTGACATGAGAGACTCTTTTAAAATCTCATATTATTGACAGATATCTCATGTTGATTCTGTTTCCCAAGAGAACCCTGACTAATAATAGCTTGGTACTGGGAGTGGTTCTTGAGGAACAGAGTCTTAATCATGGGATGTCTGAGGTGGTTCTGGGAGGTTTGTAATTGGCTCTCTACTCTAATTGGACTCAGGGGTACTAATGACTCCCTTTCCAATAATGAAGAGGTTGCTAACAGTCCATGGCATGAGCTGACAATAGAGATACGCAAAATAGCATCACTGGATTCCCCTACTTCCATGCTTATAAGAAGCAAGGATCTGGGTGAGAGTGTTTTCAACACCTTAACAGAATTTTGTGGAGTCAAAAATTATAATGACTTTGGCTGGCTACTCCTAGATACTCTGGATACAGTTACAAAAGAAAGAGATGAGCTAAAGTGTTCAAATTTGAAACTTAAATTCCACATCAATGATATGAAAATTTCTACATGTGCCTTGAAAGAGAATCTTGTCTCCTGTAGCCACAGACTTGAGATATCTGATAATCAAACCCAGACTCTCATTGTATGAGTAGCAGAATTACAGAGGAAACTAAAATCTCAACCTCACAGAGTTTCTGCAATTTAAGTGAAGGCATTGATTGGAAAGGAGTGGAACCCTAAGGATTGGGACAGAGACATATGGGATGATGATATTATTGGTGGGGACATTGGAACCCTAAATTCTGCTGAGACTGTACCAGATAAACCTGTGATGGCCTGCCTTGTGGAG
Organism: Cabassous unicinctus; assembly: GCA_029593785.1. NCBI lineage: Eukaryota > Metazoa > Chordata > Mammalia > Cingulata > Chlamyphoridae > Cabassous > Cabassous unicinctus. The sequence goes on from JAQZBX010080273.1 coordinate 9,672, forward strand.
ACCACACCTTGTCAACCTAATATCATCCAGCCTCCAGCCTGCCCCAGGGAGTCCAGACTTCCTTCAAGCCTTGAGGTGGGAACCAGCCAAATGGAAGCCTGAACTGCTGAACATCTGGCCTGCCCCAGGGAGTCTGGACCTCCTCCAAGCCCTGAGGCAGGTACCAGCCAAACTCCAGCATGCACTGCCCAACTTCCAGTTTGTCCTGAGGAATCTGTCTTCCAACCCCTGCCATGTTACCTTCTCTTTCCCAGCTCACAGCTTTGGCCTCTTGGGGAGTCCCTTGCAATCAGTTGACTGAGGATGAGAAAACTCTGGCCTGGTGTACAGATTGTTCTGCATGATATGCAGGTACCACCCAATAGAGGACAGCTGCAGCACTGCAGCCTTTTTCTGTGACATCCTTGAAGGATCACGGTGAGGGCAAATCCTCCCAGTGAGCAGAGCTTTGAGCAGTGCATTGAGTTGTTCATTTTACTTTGAAGAAGAAATGGCCAGGGTTGCATTTTTACACTGATTCATGGGCTGTTGCCAATGGTTTGGCTGGATGGTCAGGGACTTGGAAGAAACATGATTGGAAAATTGGTGACAAGGAGGTCTGGGGAACAGCTATGTGGATAGACATTTCTGAGTGGGCAAAAAATATGAACATATTTGTGTCTCATGTGAATGCTCACCAGAGGGTGACTTCAACAAAGGAAGAGTTTAATAATCAAGTGGATAAGATGACCTGCTCTGTGGCTAATGCTCAGCCTCTTTCCCAAGCCACTCCTGTCATTGCCCAATGGACTTATGAACAAAGTGGCCATGGAGGTAGGGATAAAGGTTATGCATGGGCTCAGGAAAATGGACATCCCCTCACCAAAGCTGACTTGGCTACAGCCACTGCTGAATGCCCAATCAGCCAGCAGTAGAGACCCACACTCTGCACCTGATATGGCACCATTCCTCGAGGTGATCAGCCTGCTACCTGGTGGCAGGTTGACTACATTGGGCCTCTTCCACCATGGGAGGGGAAGTGATTTGTTTTAACTGGAATAGACACATACTCTGGCTATGGGTTTTCATTTCTGGAACACAATGCTTCCATCCATGGACTTAACAAATGTCTTGTCAACTGCCATGACATTCCACACAGCATTGATTCTGATCAAGGAACCATTTCACAGCAAATGATGTGTGGGAATCAGCATATGCCCATGGAATTCACTAGTCTTACCATGTTCCCCATCACCCTGAAAAAGCTGGATTAATAGAGCTGTGGAATGGCCTTTTGAAGACTCAATTACAGCACTAACTAGGTGGCAATACCTTGCAGGGCTGGGGCAATGTTCTCCAGGAGGCTGTGTATGCTCTAAATCAGCATCTTCTTTATGGTGCTGTTTCTCCCATAAACAGGATTCATTGGTCCAGGAATCAAGGGGTGGAAATGTGAGTGACACCACTCACTATTACCCCTAGTGACCCACTAGGAAAAATTTTTGCTTCCTGTTCCTTCATCCTTAAGCTCTGCTGGTCCACAGGTTTTAGTTCCAAAAGGAGGAGTGCTGCCACCAGGGAACATAACAATGATTCCATTGAACTGGAAGTTAAGACTGCCACCTGGACACTTTGGTCTTCTCTTACCTGTGAATCAACAGGCAAAGAAGGGAATTACTATACTGGCTGGGGTGATTGATCCTGACTATCAAGGGGAAATAGGACTACATCTACATAATGGGGTTAAAGAAGAATTTGCCTGGAATGCAGGAGATCCTCTAGGGTGTCTCCTAGTACTGCCATGCCCTGTGATTAAAGTCAATGGAAAATTGCAACAAACCAATTCAAGCAGGACTAACAATGGCCCAGAATCTTTGGGAATGAAAGTTTGGGTCACCCCACCAGGCAAAGAACCACGGCCAGCTGAAGTGCTTGCTGAAGGTAACGGAGACATGGAATGGGTAGTGGAAGAAGGTAGTGATAAATATGAACTTTGACCACATGTCCAGTTACAGAAATATGGACTGTAATTGTCATGAACTCTTCTTCCTTGTTTCATTATGAGTATGATTGTATATGTACACAAAATGAATTTCTTTTCTTCCCCAACCTTTTCCCCTATCAAACATGGAAAAGTTGTATTAATTCCATGTCATAATATTTAAGGATGTCAGGTTTAAGAGTGAATATACCCAAGGACTTGCACCCTATTTTGTGGGGAATTAATGTGTTTCTGGTTGTACACAGGGGAGTTGAACATTGTTAGGCAGAAATATGTTTGTCTGTTATTGTTTTTACTTAGAGAATAAGTATGGTTGAGGGTAATGTGTATGACTGCTGAGTTGACAAGGGGTGGACTGTGATGGTTAGGCTAATGTGTCAACTCGGCCAGGTAATTGTGTCCAGGTGTTTGGTCCAGCAAGTACTGGGCTAACTGTAATACAAGAGTATTTATGGACTTCAATCACCAGTGAGTTTACTGTGTGGATGGCTGATTACATCTGCATCAATTAGGGAGATTGCATCATCAATGGGTGATGTTTTTATCCAATAAGTTGAATGCCTTTAAAGGGGATGTGACTTCAACATTTTGGGAGAATTTCCCAGCTAGTCATTGGACAGGCATCTTCTCCCAGAAACTCATAAAGGACCTTTCATCGGACATTCATTGGAGCCCCTGGTTTGCAGCCTGCCTGAGGAAGCTGGACTTGTGCATCCCCATGGTTTCATGAGAGAATCTTAAAATCTCATATTATTGAGAGATATCTCCTGTTGATTCTGTTTCCAGAGAGAACCCTGATGAATACATTAGCACTATACTGCCATTTAACATTATCATGCAGAAATCATTGTCAAATTTTCAAGAACTCAATATAATCTTTAAAAATTTATATGAACACCTTGCTCATACAAGTCTGACCAACAGAAAGTGAGAAAAATCCTTTTAACTTTTGTAACACTTTTACCATATCAAGTGAACTTAATTATTTTTAACACTTCATGTTTTCTCAAAGTGGTAGAACAAATTGTTTGCATTAATTTGAAATAAAATGATACTTGCTAGGGTTTAACTTTGAGGAAGCAAAATGTTAAAAGTTGTTAGTTTTGATCATTATGTTCTTTTGAAAATGAGGTGGTTTTTTTTCTATACGACTAAGGACAGAAAAAAAGGTATTATAAAGCATAAGAAGTGATTTTAATAAAAGAAATTCTGCTTTGTATACTGATTATTCAGGATACAATTAGTTATATCCTTTTACTAAAATGCACTAATGATTTAAGAAACTTTGTTACTTTAACAGAGAGAGAATTAAATTGTACTTTTGCAAAAAAGTATACTAAATTTTGGAGCTAAACCCATTAAATCTTTCCCAACTTTGACTACAAAAATTCCATCTTTGTGTACTTTCTGCATTTTTTCAGGTTTTATTCCACATTTTCCTCCTTCCCAATAACCAGTTCTTTGTTTTTTTTTGGCAAAATTACTCCCTTCTCCTTAATAAAAAGCACACATTCTATATAATGTACAAACTCAAGTAGCAAATATGTTCCTGGAAACTGTCTCCAAGCAAAACCTGTTACAACTTAGTATTACCATTAGAATTAAACAAATTTACCAGAGTAGTGACTTAATTTGGTTATATGCAAACATAACTTTTTCCTTTTAAGTACTTAGGAGCATGCAATATTAGAATATCAATAGCTTGTAGGGAATGGTTTTCAGAAATATATGCTTTCTTTAGATTCCATGATTATATTAATTGCCCGATATTTTACTTTAGCAGTACAGGAAACACCACTTTCCCCATTATTTCATGGAAATTTAAGATTTCCTATGGGATCATGATTATTTTTCCCCACCAACACTTTAATATGCAGACTGAGGTGGCCACTGACAGGTTTCCCTGTTATGAAGTTACTTTTTTATCAATATTAATTTAGATTTTTATTCATTAATGGCTTTCTGGAATTAGCCATTTAAATACTTCTCTTTAGAATATGAAACCATTTAAATACTCCAGTTTAAATACTATAACTAACCACAACCACATAAACTAAATACTTTTACCTTTAAATAAGCTTATTGAATTATAATTAGTACTTGATGAAATTTACTTAATCCATTTAAGTCTTGTCTTATATTCATCATTCTCTTCTGTGAAAACTAGTTATTTACTTTAAGACAGAGCTATATTTT
>JAQZBX010080274.1:0-13848 GCA_029593785.1 Cabassous unicinctus
CCAGTGTTATCACTTACTAGATCCCGCCTATTATTTTTCCCACATAAACCTCATGTTTTAAAAATCATTTTCACTAATGTCTTTAGAAAAAAATTTTTGAGAGAATGCTGTTAGACTTTTTTGAAATGTTGGCAAGGAACAAATCCCACAGACCCTCTTTACTCTTTATAGAGGTTCCTTGAGTTACAGATTTGAAACTGAGACCCACTGTTATAAGAAGTTGCTTGTTAAAAAATATTCATTACTGTCATATTTAGTTCTTTCATGGTTCGAAAATCATCGCCATTTCCTCGTCATGATTTTTTCAGCCCTTAGAGATGTGGGAAGACTGCAACTTTCAGCTCCACTAAGAGTTCCCCAGGGATGTCTTTGTTTTGCAGAGGTCTGTCAATCTGAACTTCAGGAGTTCCATTTTCATCTTCATCAGGTAATTCATAATCTAGGTGCCTGTCCTTCCTGTTAGCCTGGTCCAGACCCAGGGCTTGGCCAACATCTGGCACAGGTAAATCATATGCAAATGATCAAGAGGACTTGTATCCAGTATTAAAAGTTTAAAGGAAAATCCTTTTTCTTGGATTTGAATGTTTTCACTGAGTTCCACATTGTTCTTTGTCCTGGCTTTGAAAATGGGAACAAAATTCACCAACTTGAAGAAATAAATCATCAACAGATATTTAATATCATACTTTAATAATATACATCCATCACAATATTATTAAATTCCATTTTCAAACTTTTATTTAATATGTTCTCAGCACACAAGCTTTTAATGAATTCTTTAAACCCAACTTTAGGAATATTTGAATTCTTGGAAGCTACAAATTCTTGTTTTCTACAAGCAGAAAACATATCCATTTTTCTCTCTTTACTGGTGTATTAGAAATCAATTTATTGTCATTCGCACAGGTATCACCAAATTATTATTGGATAAAAAAAAGTTTCCTTTACTTGAATTTTGCACTGATTGATTTGTCTTATTTTCTAGAATCATTAGGTTTTGGTTGTAAGAAATTAGACTTCTGTTGTGGGAAAATTGTTGTGCTGCTCATCACTGTGCACCATTAGGGACTTTTTATTGGTCTGCTTTTGTTTTCTATCTATCGTTGTTTATTGCATTGTGACTCAAGACATACAGTACTAGCTCCTCTCAATTGCTGCGAACCAGATCCTAACAATAGTTTCATTACACTATCCCAATGTTCTAAACAATGAAAAAAATTGGGGCAAATTAAAATAGTAATTCTAGGAAATATTAAACAGATTTTAAATCTATAAATATTTAGATACATTTTTAAAATTAGGTTATATCTATGTCCCCCAAAAGAAAGGACAATGTGCCCAATAATTTAAAGCAGAACGCCAAAATGGCAGTGACCCAGACACAAAACACACATACACATACAGACTCACATTCTTCCCTAAACATACATACACGCTCACTGGGCTGAAAGTTAGATGGTTCCAAAAAGTCTCACCACACTCCTTTTTTGCCTTGGTTTGAAAGATACTTGTTGAGTGTTTTTGAAAAGGCAGAGTGAAGAGATGAGTTACTGGCACCTATTCAGGATGGTTGAGCTGGAACACCATGTTAAAACCGAAATAAACAGAGAATGGTTTTGCTCATGGTCTGACAGATTTAGTTTAATTTGGGGATGCATTGATTGTCCATTTAACTATGTGAATTGCCAAAATCACCTTGCTGTTGAAAGATACTTTCACATATTCTCAACATCTTATATTCCTATACTATTATGCTAACTTGAACAAATATATTTCATTCATATTCTTTATTTTATCTGAGTATTTTCCATAGTTATTCATATATAATGTTAAATGTTCTGTCTTAAAACTGTCTGGATAAATTTAACTTCTTTTGATATTTCTCTTATCACATTTCTGTTAACATACCTAAAAATATTATGACTTATCCTTGACAATATTATGAAAGAAAAAGAGATGGAAACTTTTCTGTTAGAAAGAATGGGGAACTCTCCTCCTTTCTCATTCAAGAGGAGTTTTGGCAAATAAAAATAATTTTTTAAAAATTGCTTCTAACAATTCTTCATATATAATTTGTTAAATGCCAATAGGATACATAAATTTATACAGTTTAAGGGTAATTTTTTTTTCATTAAAGTCAGATTTGAGAATCTTAATATTGAGACTCTGTATTATTGCAGTTCCTTTATATTTTCATTTCCTTAAGATTATTTTTTCTTTTGGTGACTGTACTTTTAATAGGAAAATTGAATGATCTGTTTTTGAACCCATTTTTTTTTCAAGATCTCACTGATGTGCAATTATTAGAATAAGCAAACTCAAAGTCTGAATCTACATTTTAGGTTATCAGAGGCTGGGTAGGGGGTAAGGGATGGAGAGTTAATGCTTAAATTGTACAGAATATCTATTTGGGTTGATTGTAAATTTTTGGTAATGGATGGTAGTGATGGTAGCACAACAGTGTGAATGTAATTAACAGCCTTGAATTATCTATTTTATGCCATTAAAGGGGAAATTTTAGGTCGTATATATGTTACTAGAATAAAAATTAAAAGAAAAGACAAAGGCCTGTGCTACAACACAATGAACCCTGTTGTAAACGATGGACTATAGTTACTAGTACAATTATAAAAATGTTCTTTCATGAGTTATAACAAACGTAGCCACTAATGTAAGGTGATAATAATAGGTTGGTATATGGGAACTCTGTGTTTTATATATTTTATGCATGATATTTCTGTAACCCTACAACTTCTCTAACAAAAAAATAATTAAAAATAGGAAGAAAACATTATTTGATATCTAATGATTACAAAAAACTCTACCAATGTTTGGTATGACTCTGAGCTAAAAAGTTGCTAGAGAAAAAGATATGCTCAAGAATTTACAAGTCATTCAGACAAAGGCACATAGCAACTAAAAATAAACCATCACATGCACTGTACATCAGCCATGCCTAGGAAAGAGGAAGGGGAACATTAAATAGTGGCAAAGAACAAGACTGGTTTATAAATGTAGGCTCATGAATACCGTGACAATAGAAATCCTCATTCTTTGCATTAGAGTACCCATCTTACCAGAGCTATATTTTTGTTCCTGATATCTGTCAATATTTTAAAGTATTTATGCATCAAAAGGCATTACTACGAAAGCAAAAAAGACAACCTAAGGAATGGGAGAAAATATTTGGAAACCATATATCTGATAAGGGTTTAATATCCAGAATATATAAAGAATTCTTTAAACTCAACAAAAAGACAAAAATTCAACTTAAAAATGGACAAAGGATTTGAAGAGACATTTCTCCAAAGAAGATATACAAATGGCCAAAAAGTACATGAAAGATGCTCAAAATCATTAACCATTAGGGAAATGCAAATTAAAACCACAAGGAGATACGCCATACCCACTAGAATGGCTATGATTTTTAAAGAGGAAAATAACAAGTGCTGTGAAAGATAAGGAGAAATAGGAATCTTAGTATATTGTTGGTGGGAATGTAAATTGGTACAGCCATTGTGGGAAACTGTTTGGCAGTCTGACATTTAAACATAGAATTACCATATGAACCAATAATCCCACTTCTAGTTACATCCCAAAAGAATGGCAAGCAGGGACTTGAACAGTTATTTGTACACTAATGTTCATAGCAGCATTATTCACAGTAGTCAAGAGGTGGAAGCACCCCAAGTGTCCTTCAAGAAATGAATTGATAACAAAATGGGGTATGTACATACAATGGACTATCATCCAGCCCTAAAAAGGAATAAAGTCTGATACATGCTACAACATCCATGAATCTTCAAGAGATCATGTTGACAGAAATAAGCCAGACACAAAAGGACAAATATTTTATCAATTAACATACATGAAATAACTAGAATATGCAAAGTCATAGGCACAGAAAGTAGATTACAAGTTATCAGGGCTTGGCAGGGGAGGGCGGGGTAGCAGGGAGATAATGCTTAAAGAATACAGAGTTTCTGTATGGATGATGGAAATGTTTTGGTAATGGATGGTGGTAATGGTAGCACAACACTGTGAATATAATTAATATCACATCATTGTATACTTGAAAATGGTTAAAATGGGAAATTTCATGTTGGGTATATGTTACCACATTAGAAATTCTTTTCAAGGATGTAAAACTATAAATTATATTTAACATAAAATTAGGGATGATACTGCTAGGTTGGTTAATTTTCTGAACATGGCTGTAGTAGCCTGCCAAAGAGGAGCCCATGCAAAGTACCAGAAATCTGTTGGCTTTTATAAACGGTGTTTGAGGTAAAAGCTTATAGCTACAAGGCCATGGAAAGTCCAACTCAAGATACCATAAGAGGTGCTTGATCACCAGTCAGCTGCCATGTGTTGAAGCAAGATGGTGGGCCATCTCTGCCTGGTCTCTGCCTTCCCCTCCCGGCTTCCTCTTCCTCTTGAGCTCTGTGGGCCCAGCCTCTCGAGGCTTCATGCTTAAGTGATCCTGCGGTCCTCTCTCCCGGCTTGTTTCTTTTGGGACCTTCTATATCAGTCTCGGCAGTCCTGCTCTCTTCCCAAGGCCGGCTGTAAGCTATCAGGCAAATGGCTCATCTCTCCTCAGGGCCTCAGCTGTTTGAGCCTCCTCCTTTCTGTCAAATGGTCGGATCAAAAATGACAGCGCTCTCTCTTCCCTGTGTCTGTCTCAGTAGTTTATATCAGACCCCGCAAGGGGGCGGGGACTCAACCTGAGTCATGCCCACTGATGTCGTCCAGTCAAAAGCCCTAAATCAATCTTAACAGGTAATCTAATCAAAGGCCGCTCAACTGAATTTCATACAACCAAGAGGTATCACACCCAGAGAAACATTCATTTACAAACATAATCTTTCTCTTTTTTGGGATTCATAAAATAATCTCAAACTGCCACAATGACCAAGAATTCCTAATTCTGTAAAAAATGCAAGTCCCCAATGACAGCAAAGCTTGCACTAGAAACACTTGATGGAGGGTAACTTTTGTTCTCTTAAAAACTAATACCTAATCAGTGGATCCATCTACTTTTTCAAGGCTGCATAATAACTATGAGAGGTGGCCTCGCAATAAAAACGCATCCCAAACTGTTCTCTTTACAGACAATTAAATATTTCCTTGCAGTATTCCCACTAATGCAATTTGCTCACTCTTCTATCTGTCTGTTCTCCTCAAATAGTAGATTAGTCTTTGAAATAAGAGAAATATATTGAAGCTTTGAATGGATGACTCATGCTCTATTCTGTTATATATTTAAAAAGTCAAGTACTTTGTGATAGGCTCTGTTGACTAACTGCTGAAATGCTTCAAGTGAGATGTAAACTAATGTATTACTGTAAAATTGGGTTGGCATAATTTTTAAGGGCTATTTGAATACATTAGGGAATGTGAAATTAAAGCAAAACACCAGACAAAATGCGACTGTGTTTCATAAATGAAACATGCTTTTCTTTTTTCTTCATGAGAAGAACAAAATGTAAGGTTTAATGCAATTCATCGACACCCCTAAATTGAGTTTTAAGCCTAGCATCTGTTTCTTGGATGACTGTGGGCTTATACCACCCAGGGTGTTGAGAGGCTCACATGAACTGACGAGCTTCCCTTTGTTCTGATCTCTATTTATCTCCTCAGGCCCAAGTCTCTCCTCCTTCTGCAAAAGACTGAAATTAAGTAATGCTGTATGCACTCTCTAATTTTAGTCATAGCATTCTTCTCAGGATGGTGGGATGGAGAGAGTATATTGTGACAAATATTTCACCCTCTTCTTCAATCTAAGGATGATAATTTCAGTGTCGTCTATAATAGATCTGGGAGGTTTAAAAATGTCTCCCTCTTAGCAGCTGTAAAATCGTTATCATAAAATAACATGATTTTAGCCATTTATTTCATTGCTTTAGAATTAGGAGGAGGAGTTATTTCGATTAGGAAAGAAGCAAAAAAGATTCTGTGAACTTCTATTCATCTGGAAATAAATTTTAAGGTTAAGGCTATAGTTTTTGAGGTACTTAATTTTACAATATTATTTATGTTTCTGTTTCATAAGTTCATTATGGTGTAACATTTATGTAATCTAAGTTTCTTTTTTAAAAAAGTATATTAAAAAATAAAGATAAAGATAAAAAACCAACAAAAAATAAGTTTATTATGCCAAGTTGATGCTCAAAGATACTCTTGAAGGGTGAACTTATAAAAGGTTCAGTGATTTTTATACACTAAATCTGCATCCTCCATGTGTTGGAATTTATATTTCCAATGTTATGCAGTTGGGCGGCAGCATTATTTTTTAAGCCCATCTTTGATATAATTCTGACTTTCAGTAGCTACAGAACTATTTTTAAGGTTCCGGTAACAATGGCTTGTTTCAGTTTGACCCAGTCTCTGGTTCCCTGTTATTCTCACTGAAACACACTCCACAAAGTAATGGGCAATATTATAGCATTTCAATTGACTGGATGAACAATGAACATGTAAATATAGAAAAGTGATAAAAAGAGATCTGGGGGAAACATTGACTCTGTCCACGTGCTGATCTAAATAGCCTAATCTGCCCACAGGTTTTCATTCAGTCATTCCATAAATATGGTATTTACAGCTTGGGATTCACTGGTAACAATGGCAGACACTGTCCTAAAACCCTTAGAGAACACAATGCTGTATATACAAATTAACCAACAAATTCTAGTATGATGTGTGCTGTGTCAGGGGTGGCATAGCATACCAATGGAACACAGAGCAGGAAAAGCGCCTTTTGTAGATTGGGGAAGTTGTCAAATTCTTTCTGGAGGAAGAGACATTGATGTGGAGATCTGAAGGATGAGTGAGTGTTAGATGAAGAGGAGGAGGGAAGGGGAGCCCAGTGACAGGAAACATAAAGAGTAAGATGAAGCCGGTTTCGTGGGAAGGGATCTGTTTTGATGATGCTAGGAAGGAGAGAGCCAGAGAGGCTATCTATATTAGCGAGAAACAGCTTAACTGGGCAGGGTTCTGAGGTAAGACTTGGCGGGTGGCCAAAAGGCATTCTACTACTGTAGCAGTAGTTAACAGTGCCTATTTGCTACTTCACTGAAGCATTCACCTTTTTAATAAATTGGCTCCCACTTCTGGAACAAACATCAATGAATCCTAAACAAATCTCTTTTGTGACCACTATTACCCCACCACCATCATCACCAATTCCCATCTCCCTGTATAAGAGCTTCCTGCTTGGCCAAACTCACTGCTATTTGTAGTCCAAATTAGATGATGCAAATGAACTGTATTTTACCTGATAAATTACCCACCACTCCAAGGAGTTTGGGTAGCTTCTAGAATTTAGCATTGACTCAAATGTGTGTGAATTTAGCCCCACTATAAATGTTGGCCTCTCCTCTAAACTAAACTTCTATTTACTCTGATGTTTGCTCAATTGTATGTGAAGGATTTTGTATACAGAAAAGTCTAGACATATGGAAGACACATAACAGTTTTACCAGAGTCTCCAGAAATTCAAAAAGATTTTCAATGGTCCCAAGGGAAATTTTTAGATACAAAAATAAGAATTATTTAACTGAAAATATGGTTTTTTTATGTGCTAAGATGAGTTTGAATGACAAGAAAACGAAAACAATACAAATCATTTGTCTAAGAGGCACATTGTGTATTTTTAGACAAAATGTTCATTTTACAACTTAAAATTAGCTTATCCTTTTGTTTTCTTGGAAAAAACCATGCCTGACAAAATAATCTGTTAAAATTGAATAAGGTAAATAAAAATATAATTGGAACTTGTACATAAGCAAACAAACAAAACCCATTTATAATGCATAGCTAATAGTAACACTGCGGAAATAGAGCCATCTGCTCAACTCAAAAACTTCATTTTTGAAACTGTTGCTAAGTATAGCTAACAATAATCTTGGATATCCCATTCCAAACTTGGTTCTCCTTTCAGAATATTCATGAATTATTTTTATGGTTAAGACATTTCTTGAAATTTGCAGAGGGTTTCATTGAGGGTTTCCTGGTTTGGTTTCTATTTATCTGAATTTTTAAAAAATCACTCATTACAAATCTCTTAGGTGTTTAGCATAGTTTTTATGTTTAAAGGTTACATCTCTATGGTTGTATTGTGGATCACCCAGAATACATGACTATAACTTTGGTTTTTCTCTTTACTTTTAGGTATTTCTATCATACATTTCTAAATGGACAGAATGAGGGACTCTTCCACACAATGCATGAGGGAGCAGTTTTCGAGAATAAATATAGGTCTGAATCAGCAAAGAGTTGTTGGGTCCCAGAGAAAAGGAAGAAGGTTAACCAGAAATTATTTTAAAATGTGTGGCACTGTGCAGAATATAAGTATATGACTTCTGTTAAACCACATAGGATATCATAAAGCTATCAGTAGAGCTCACACTAGAATATAAGAACAGGGATTTTTGTCTTTTGTAAACTGATGTATCCCAAGGGCCTAAGAGAATATTTAAAATGTAGTAGATGCTCATTAAATATTTGCCAAATGAATGAATGGGGGAGGAAGTAGATAGGATATGATGTTGATCAAATGCTACTTTATGTAGGCATTGTAATGAGCACGGCACAATATGGAGGAAGCATAAGTATTACCTTTTATTAGAAGAGAAAACTGAGGCACAGCATGGTGAATTGAATTCATCCAAGAGGTCACAACTGGCAAACAAGATCTATCTAATAGGCTGCCCAAATAATACACCAGCAACAAGAATAGGATACTCATAAAAGGTACCAGAGAGAGTACCAGCTGAACATTGCAATTGCCAATGGAAGTCCCCACCACAGAGAATTTAAGATGGAAGGAGTAGTGGAGATTAATTTCTATGGATGGAAGACACCACAGTTCTAATCAACTGCCAAGATCGACTGCTGGGAGCCACCAGTAAGATATGTCATTGAGAATACTCGTTGACAGGTTCAACGTTTGAAGAGAGCTTACATTGTTAAGTTAGAGAAACCATTTTACCAGACTGTCACTCTATTAGTTTTCTATGATGCTGTAACACATTACACACACATTTAGTGGCTGAAACCAACAGAAATGTATTATCTTACAATTCCGTAGGTCAGAAGTCCAACATAGGTCTCATGGGACTAAAATCAAGGTGATGGCAGAGCTGCATTACTTTCTGGAGGCTCGAGGGCAGAATCCATTTCCTTGCTCCTTCAGATGTTGGCAGAATACAATTTCATGCAGAAGTCTCTGCTTCTTGCAGGCTGTCAGCTGGGGGAGGCCCTGAGCTCCCAGAGGCCTCTCTCGTCCTTGCATAAAGCCTCCTACAGCTCAGAACCAGCAAAGAGGCCTTGAATCCTTCTCACTGCACCATCTCTCTGACCTCCCCTTCTGCCTTTCTCTTTCACTTTAAAGACTCTTGGCAATTAGGTTTGGCCACACAGGATAATCTCAGCTTCTCAAGGTCCTTAATTAACCTTAATCACATCTGCAAACTCCCTTTTATCATGTAAAGTAACAGAGTCACAGGTTCTAGGGATTACGGCATGGACAGACTTAGGAGGCAATTATTCTGTCCACTACAGTCACCATCCTGACATGCAGCTCTCAACATTTTGATGTATATAGAGATTGTCAGTCTTTTAATATGTTTTCTCAATCAAGAGATAAACTAATTCCTTACTGAGTAACCTAGATGGGTTTTTCAGTGATCTCTTAAATCATAACTAGCAATTTCTTAAATTATAACGTAGCATTCAGTGTTTAGGTAGTTAGGACTCCTTCAGAATAAGCATTGCATTTATCTTTTAAATCTTTTTTCTTTCTTTGAATACAGTTTATCCTTTATATCTAAAACGTGTTTCCCCATTGATTTTAGATTAGAATCAAGGTCTGTAACTGATTTTCCTGTTGTAGAGACCCAGAAAGTGGTTTCTTAGCAGTCACTGAGTAATGATCAGAGGTTGACATGTGGGAAATAGAGCTGGACTTGTTCCCATAACCACATAGCCTGAACTAGTTAACTACTGCCCATATATCAGTTTGAGATTTGGGAAAAACAAGGTCAGGGAATTGGAAGGAAAATAAGAAAGAAAAAATGAAAGGGATACTTCAAAATGTATTGCATCTGCTCTAAAATTGGGGTTACATAATAAAAAGTCCAAGAAAATGAATCCTGTCTCACTGCCTACTCAAATAATTTTAACAGAAGGATAAAAGCAGCACTTCCTGTTTTTTGTTTTTTAGATTTCTGACTGAGACCCAAAGCTGACCGCAAGGAGGGCAAGAGCCCAAGTATTCTAAAGGGACACCCTAGACTCACCAATGCAGAAGGGACAAAGCAGTAACCAAATTGGCTCTGTGACCATCATGCATGTCTACCATATATAAGAGAAAGCTTGAAGTTCCTAAAGGATATTTTTAATAGGGAGAAGTTCACAGGAGTAGAGAATGCTATGGCATTTCCCTCCACCTTCCAACCTAAGTCTTATGAGCCCCAAGAGATGTATTTTGAGTTCACCTGTGCTGGATGCTTACTGAGTTGCAGAATGTGGTAGGCTTCCTGTGTAAGACTGCTGGAGCAGAACACTAAAGAGTTCTTGGAAAATGTGACATGACCCCAAGTGTCTGGGAGAATCCAGCTTGAAAGAGTCTGAAGTCTCGAGGCAGACTGATGCCACCTGTAATGGGAACTACCGTTAGGTAAGCCAATTCCCATATTTTGGTGGATGAGTTTTCCTGTTAGCTACATGAACGACTGGCTGATTCTTGAGATTAATGCTAAGTTGTGCTATGGCTTTTGTGGGTCATGTAGCCAGGTAGCTGTCTTCTGTCTTGAAGCTCTGCCACCCAAACACATGGCTTTCTAGGTTGCCATCTAGGGTAAGAGTAGGATGAGGCACCCCACCATTCCCTGACCTGGACAATATTCCCTTTTGTGACCTTTTGCCACCCTGTTTATTTTATGTACCTAAATAAAGGATATAAAGACATTTAAAACGTGTATAAAGGTGATACTTTGATCTAAGCAGTCCTACCATTTAAACGATGATTTCTAGGTTATAATTTAAGAGATCTATAGATAAACTGAGAGCACATCTAAGTTCTCTGTTAAGAAATTTCATGCTCTTTCTGCTAGATCCCACATACTGCAGGCAGGGTCTTTTCAAGATCATTCAAGTGAGCCACTTTACCGAACAGAGCAGTAGAGGTCACTTAGCACTCATCAAATATTTCATGAGTTTCTTAACTTTTCCTAACCTTTCTTGAAGTTAGTTTGGAGCCTGTGGCTTGTTCTGACAAATGAACCGTAAGTGGACTTAATGTGTTAAGGTGGATAATCTCTACTCTGTGCATAATTTTTAAAATCTAGTATGATTTTCAAATATAGTAGCTTTCTATTTTTACTCCCTTTGCATATCTATTTAATAGTGGAAAAATCACAAATTTTGAAATAAGAGAACCAATTACAAGGTTTGTTTTTAGCACTTAATAATCATATGAACTCTTTACGCCTCTACATCTTACCTTCCTCATCTATAAAATGGGAATAATTTGGATCCCAGTTGTGAACAGTTTAAATAGCAAACTATTTAAGCTTCCAAATTATCAGCTCCCTCTTTTATATAATTGGAGATTATATCTATGGGCCTCCAGTTCAAGACGGTGAACTGGGAACATTTGTGACCTTGTCTTCTCCTTATAGTACCAATGAAATTAGAGAAGATATGTGAAATTTCTATGGTAGTTCAGGAAAAGTAGAAAGGATGCCCCAAGGATGGTTTTTTAAAAAAAAATTTCAGAGAAATAGAGAAAATCTGGGAATAGACTGATAAAGAGTAGTGGAAATTTAATTCAGATGCAAGAGGCAAGCAAAGATCTTCCTAACAGAATTTGAGACAGTTCAAAGTAAGAATCCATTGGCATATAAAAATTTTTTTAAAGCCATTCAAAAATTTAGTAGCTTAAAACAACAAGTGTTTTTTTTTGTTTTTGTTGTTGTCACCATTGGAGTTTGGTTTGATTTTCTCATGATTCCATGGGTTGACTGGCCCAGTTGGGCAGTTTGTCTGCTCTATGCAATGACAGCTTGGGCTGCAATCACCTGGATGCTCAATTGGGCTGGCTCACTCATATGTGGGGCACCTTGGTGGAGGCTGCTGAAAAGCTGTGCTCAGTTAGGGCTCTGGGATGACTGGGCCTTTCTTTCCATGTAGTCTCAAGGCCCTTCCTCCTTTTAGACTCTCCATGTGGTCCTTACACATCATCTGTCCAGTAAGGAAGTTGAATTCCTTACATTGAAGCTCAGCACTCCCTGGAGCATAAAAGTGTGAAGTTACTAGTCCTCATTAAAGCTTAGGCCTGGAACTGGCACAGCATCCCTCTACTACATTCTGGTTAATAAAATGAGTCACATAGCCAGCCCAAGTTCATTGTGGATGGAGAAGATGCAAGGTTGAGACTACCTATCACAGTTACTCATCAGATTAGCAATGCAATTAAAGATTAGCATTCTGTAGAGTTAGAAGACCATCTCCTCCTCCCCCTTTCCTGAGCAGATGGCTACAGGGAAATGTGTTCTTGACCCAAGTCCTTAGTACTTGAAGGATGCATACAATCATCAAAAGAAGAGCTCCCAGTGATGTTATCTGGGTCTGAGAGAGAAGCAGAGTAGGATTTAATTTATGTCCTGTATTTTCACAAAAGACCATATTATGGTGGGGAAGTGGGGCTGGGGGGCGTGGAATCAAAGAAAAATCCTTTTAGACAGTAGTAAAATAAACTGTTTTCCACTCCAAGAAAAAGTGTCCCCCAGACACTGAAGTCAGTAGTCCAAGTCAAGGAAAAGACAAATTGAGGAAACAACTCTCTACAACTGCAGAGAAATCTAATGTCAGGTGGGCATTAATTAATCAATATAGTCTTCCATCCATGTATATAAACAAAAAAACAGACCACCAGAAAATAATGGAAAACCAATATAATGGGGGGAAAAAAGAAAAAAACCTATACCACATACACACACACACACACACACACACACACACACACATCAACACTAAAACTAAAATAAACAAAGAAAATTTAGATAAAATAATAAAATCATTTGGTATCAAGTAATAATTTGAATTATATAGTAATAATAAAAATAAACTATTATGGAAAAAGATACAGAAAAGAATGCCAGGAAATTGATATATTATTTATGAGATTAGAAAATAATCAAAATAATTTGAGGCACAGAGTGAATCATAACTATATAGGAATAAAGACTAAACTGGTGTTCTGGAAGATAAAAGTGGGAAAATCATTCAAGTTGTAGAGCAAACAAATAAATATATAAATATTAGCTAGAAGTTAAGAGAAATGAATAATCCATCCAGATGTTATGTCACAGCAGTTCTAGAAGTCAAGAGCAAAGGTAATGAAGGAAAGGGAATAATTAAGTAACAAAATCATGTTAAATCATATTTTCAGTCTTAAACTCATACTCACTGTGGTGGTTTGAAGCTGTATGTACTCCAGAAAAGTATGTTCTTAAAGTTAATCTATTCCTATGGGTGTGGACCCATTGTAAGTAGGATCTTTTGGAGAGTAGGATCTTAAGATGTGACCTATCTCATTCAGGGTTGGTCTCAATTCTCTTATTGCAGTCCTTTATAAAAGAATGAAATTTAGACAAAAGAAGGAGAAAGCCACAGAAGAAGCTGAAAGCAATGAAACCCAAAAGAGAAGGGAGAGACCAGCAGACCCCACCATGTGCCTCATCGTGTGATGGAGGACTCCAGGATTGCTGGCAGCCAGTCTTTGGGGAAGAAAGCATCTCCTTGATGATGACTTGGTCAGGACATTCTCATGGCCTCAAAACTGTA
>JAQZBX010080275.1:0-13845 GCA_029593785.1 Cabassous unicinctus
CAACATGTTTTACCATTATTATTTGTTTCTGTTTTTTTTTTTTTTAATTTTCACTTAACAATATAAAGTGTTTCTCTATTCATATTCTCATTATCCTTGCTATGTATTTCTGTGTATTTTTGAGATATAATCCTGTCAATAAGAATCATGGCTTCTGATATAATCACAGAGTTGTCCATTCATCACAGCAATAAAAATTCAAGCATATTCATTACTCCAAAAAGCCATTTAGCACAATTCAGATGGATTGCATAGTGTGTAAATATGTTTCAATAAAATTGCTTTAAAATTAAAAAAAATAAATAAATCATGGCCATTTCATTAATATAGTATAGTTGCATATTTAGTATCTAAAGTAACTATGAAATAAATATCACAAAATTAACATTAATAAAATTGTTTTAAAAATTATTGCTAAAAAATGAAATCATTTTCATTTTCTACAAATACTGTTTAATTTCTACTATCCTTTCTTATACCATCAGGCTGCTTTTCATTTAGTAACATGTGAAGAAAGAAAAGGTCATGTTTTAGAAAGGGTTCTCTATGGAATCAGAAATGACAGAATATATATATATATATATATATATATATAGTGGATTTTTATTGGAATTTTGCACATGAATTTGGAGATGGTTAAGTCCAAATTCTTTAGTGCAGACCAAAAGCTGGGTTAGCCAATGAAGATTTATGATGAATTTCCCAAGAAATAAACTGGACACCATAAACTGGCTAACCAATCACTTTCATTAGATTCCAATCAGAATTGTTAGATAAACCTGTAATACTCTGCCCTGAGAAATCAGTCACCGAACTTACAGTCTTCCCTGAGCAACCAAACTTCCAGCCTATCTTGAGGAATCTACCATCCAAACTCTACTTGAATGGATTAACCCTGATGTGCTTAACAAAACTTTTACAACCTCCCCTGATGAAAGAACCCTCACTACTCTGTCTGAAGAGATTAATCCTGTTTCACAAGAGGAAACTGCAATGGAATGCACTGAGGTAGATGTCTTTCAAAACACATGGAATCACACTCTTCAACTGTCCCACTCTGTTTCCTAAGTAAAAAGCAAAGTAGTTATTCTTTAAGTTATGCACATCTGTTATATGACACTAAATATGTATTCATTATCATTCTGTTAAGAAAAAATTCAGTGAGCACCAATATTCTCAAATGATTCATCTCTGTCACCACATTCTGCTTATGGACATGTCAATGGAACAATCATATGCTTTATTTAAATTCTCCTGATTCGCTTGACAATATAAATTTCTGGCAATTCTTAGACACTTTACTTCTCTGAAGAGTAAAAATTTGATTCACAAATGATCATATATTTTGCAGCAAATCATGTCCCACTATAGAATTCTCAACAACACTATAACAAGCTGGAAATGTGGAGACCAATATGTATGGTGCTTGCCATTTCATCCAATCTCCTCTGCACAAGTGTGTTCCTGTTACTAATATTTCAGGATAATTGAAGTGGTCATACTATGTTCAGCTTCTTTCACTTAAAGAGAAGATATAGACATATAGAATTCTTTTTTAAAAACATGATCAGTATGAAAAAAACAAACAAAATAAAAGCATTTGCTGAAATCACATATAGTCTGAAACATAAAATAACCAGTGTCCATGGGAAGTAAATTGCAAACATTAAACTTGAGAAGAAGGAAAGCTATGATAGCTGCTACCACATATTAAGTGGTTACTAAGGGTTAAGAATTATGTGTATATCATTTTATGTAAACTATGTAGCAATCAGCAAACTAAATAAATAGTTTCATATATGAAAAGTCAAACTAGATATATAATTTTATCAAGGTCACATGGCTACCTATCAACAGAGCCAGGATTCAAGCTCAGATTTCTCTGACTCCACACACTAACCCACTCAACCATATATACGATCCCATTGTTATATGCAAAATTCTGGAATCATTATCACCTAGAAATCTCACAACAATCCATATGTTAAAATACTACAAGAGAATATTTTGGCTTTTAATTTAAAAAAAATGATCTCTCTGTGGAAAAACCATATGGCATCAGATTGGAAATGTAATGAAATGTTTAGTTTTATATTACATATTCCAAGACCAAATACTTATTAGCTATTAGAAATATATTAAGGAATTAAATTTCCTGAAATCCACTTTTTCATTGCTAGAAATACATCTTCTTTAATTCCTCAAAAATACCATGAAGATTTATATTATAATGTAATATATATCATGTTTTGAAATTTATATAATTTGCCCTTGTCTTTAGTATGCCTAATCGGTGAACTATAATAATACCTAGCTGTAAACATAGAAAACTCTCAAGATAATTTTGAAAAATACATGAATGACTTGGTCTATCACCAAGACATTCTAATTTAGTGGAATGGTAATGTTGGTTATGGAAATGGAAGAATGTAAAGAACTAAAGAAATATGATAATAGTAAGGAACCATTTGAGATCAACAGATCTATTCATTAAAATAATACCAAATTGATCTACAGAATTAATGTAACACAATTAAAATTTAAGATTTTTTTTTGCAGAAATTGATATTGTGGTTTTATATTTTAAATGAAAATGCAAAAGACTAAGTCAAAATAACTTTTAAAAAATACAATAATTTAGAAGTCTCATATAATCTGATTTTAAGATTCATCAAAGGTCTAAAATAAACAAGTGGGTGTGGCACTGTTGAAAAGATAACTTGATCAATGGAAGTAAACAGGGTACAGAAATAGATTCACACATATATGTGAAGATTAGTGGCACATCAAGGGCTTGAAGGATGCAGGGGTGGTGATTCCATCATATTCTTATTCAAATCACCTCTTTGTCATGTGGAGAAAACAGACTTGGAGTATGACAGTGGATTGCCATAAACTAAACCATGGGGTACCCTAATTGCAGCTGCTATTCCAGATATGGTATCCTCTCTTGAACAAATAAGCACATTCTGAGATACATGGTATGCAGCTATTGATTTGGCAAATCCTTTTTTATTACAATACTTATGAGTTTATTTTCATCATCCTTCCTTAGGGGTATAGGAAAGCTTTAGCCTTATTAAATAATCTATTCTGCATATAACTTTTTTTATTTTTATTTTTTCCTTTTTTTTTCTTTTTAAAAAGATACTTAGATTATATAAATGTTACACAAAAATATAGGGATTCCCATATGCCCCACTCGTCACACCTCCCACACCCTCCCACATAAACAACATATTTCATTAGTGTGGCACATTCATTGCAATTGATAAAAACAACCTGGAGCATTGCCACTGAGCAAGGACCATAGTTCCCATTGTAGTCTACACTCTCTCCTACACAGTTCTCTGTAGGTAATTTGATCAAATTATCCTTCCAGAAGATAGCACAATGGTCTAGTAAATTGATATTGTGCTGTTTGGACCTAGTGAGCCAGAAGTAGAAACTACACTAGGTGTATTGGAAAGATGTTTGCATGTTAGAGAATAGGTAAAAAATGCAACAAAAGTTCAGGGAAATGCCACCTCAGTGAAATTTCTAGGCACCCATTTGTTAAGACAATGTCTACATATCTCTTAAAGTGAAGGATTAGCTTTTCAATCTGGCCACTCTTACAACCAAAAAAGAGGCAAAATGACTAGTCAGCCTCTAAGCATTTTGAAGCCAACACATTTCTCATTTGTGTGTGCTTCTCTGACCCATTTAACAAGAAACCTAAATGCTGCTATTATTTGAGTGTGGACTGGAATAAGAAGGGACTATTTAATAGGCCCAGAGAGCTGTGCAAGCTGCTTTGCCACTTGGGTTTTAGCAATCAAGCATATTAAATGTTGTGTACAGTGCCAGTAACAAATAGAGATGTTGTTTGTAGCCTTTCTTAAACTCTATATGAGAAACACAGTGTAGAAACATGGGATTTGGAGCAAAGCTTGTATCCTCTGCAGATAATTACTCTCTTTTTGAAAAACATATTTTGCCCTGCTACTGGGAATTAGTAGATACTGAATGATTTCTGCCAAGTCTCCTCATTTCAATGAGACCTGAGCTGTCCATCATAAATTGGGTGTTGTCTAACACACCAAGCCATTACAGTGGAAATGTACTGCAACTCCATAATCAAGTGGTAGTGGTTTATATGATGTAAGCCTTTAGCAGGCCTTAAATGCACAAATAAAGTACCTGAAGAAGGGGCTCAAATGCCCATGGCCCCCATTCCTGTCACCTGACCTTCACTTTCCTAGACCATACCTATGGCTTTAGAGAGTCCCTTACAAGAAAACTTGAAGCTTTTTTCTGCATTATTAAAGATGCTTTAGATAAAGTAATTCTATATCTAGTGAAAATAGCATCATTTGTCCATTGACAAAGAACAAGTATTTCCATTTCTCCACATCCTCTCCAACACATGTTATTTTCTGTATTTAATAGTAGGCATTCCTGTGGCTGTGAAATGGTATATATTTTGCTTTTGATTTCTGTTTCCCTAATGTTAATGATGTTGTGTATCTTATCCTGGGTTTATTGGCCAATTATATACTTTATTTGGAGAAAAATCTATTCCAATTCTGCCCATTGTTAAATTGGGTTGTTTGGATTTTTTTGTCAAGTTTTAGGATTTCTTTATATATTCTGGATAATAAATCTTTATCAGATATATGAATTTCAAATATTTTATCCCATTCTGAAAGTTGATTTTTATGTTCATGATAAAGTACTGTGAGGCACAGAGGTTTAATTCTGATAAGATCCCATTTATCTATTTTTTTCTATTCTTTTGTTGCTATTCTTTTGGTGAAATGCTAAGGAAATACTGCATAACATAATTCCTGAAAATGTTTCCTTATATTTCCCTCTTGCAGTTTGTCTTAGTTTCTTGTTTGCTAAGCAAATTCTATTAAAAGGGTCGCTTAAAAAATGAGACATTATCAGTTCATGGTTTTGAAACTGGCAGAAGTCCCAAATTGAAGCATCAACTAGGTGATTCTTTCTTCCTTATGACTATGGTGTTCTGGGGCTGGATACAAGTGCTCCTTAATCCTTGGATTTTCTGTCACTTCACCTTGCACTTGGTAATGACATTATCCTTTCTTCTGTGAGTTCCATTGACTTCCAGGTTCTTTTGTGGCATTATTTTTTTTAGAGATTTTTTAAAATGTATTGAGGTATATCACATACATAAACATACATAAACAATAAGCAAATAGTAAAAGTTGTGAACTTACAAAGGAAACATGCATAACATCATATGGGGGTCCCATACCTCACCTTACCAACAATACCTGGCATTGTTGCTAAACATTTTTAACTAATGTTTAAAGAGCATACTCAAAATATTACTACCTACCAAAGTATTTTCCCCCAACCTACCCTATTATTATTATTATTTTTATATCATTTATACATGAACATATACAAACAATAAGTGTATGGTAAAAGTTGTGAACTTACATGTGACATTCTTTCCATGACTCAATTTCATTCTGCTTATGAAGGACTCCAGTAATTGGATAACACTCCAAACTGATTAAGTTGACCAAACTTTAACTAAAAGTAGCATCTTCAAAAGGTCCTATTTAAAATGGGCTCACACCCACAGGAATAGGTTATGATTCAAACAAGTTTTATATATATATAATTTTGAGAGCTATATAATAAAATCAGCAGCAGACTTTATAGTTTTGGCTCTTATATTTAGATATTTGATCCATTTTGGTTGTTTTTTTTTTATATGGTGAGATACAAAAGTCAACATTCATTCTTTTTCATACAGCTATCCTGTTTTCCCAACATGATTTCTTGATCAGATTATTCTTCCCTCACTGAACTGATTTGCCACCCTTTTTCGAAATCCATTGACCTTTGACACATGGGTTTGTTTCTGAACTCCCAATTCAAAACCATTTTCTGTATGTTGGTCCTTATGACAGTATCATGAATTTTGGTTACTGTAGCTTTGTAATAATTTTTGATTAGGAAATGTTAGTGCTCCAAAAAAGTTCTTTTTTAAATGTCTTTGGCTATTAGAGTCTTTACCCTTCTATAAAAATTTCTTGAGTGGCTTCTCTATTTCTGCAAAGATGTCAGATAAATTTTTGATTGGGATTGTGTTGAATGTGTAAATCTCTTTGGGGAGAATTAACATCATAATATTTAGGCACCCAATCCAGGAACACAGAATGTCCTTCCATTTGTTTTTGTCTTATTTGAGTACTGTCAGCAATGTTTTATAGTTTTCTGTGTGTAACCTTTGCTAATTTGCAGCCTTTGATAAATTAAATCCTAGATATTTGATTTTTTTTCAGTTGCTATCGCAAATGACTTATTTCCTTGATTTCCTCTTATGATTGTATATTAATAATCTATTGAAACATCACTGATTTTTTCATGTTGATATTTTATTCTCCCACATTGTTGAATTAGTTCACTAGCTTTTAGCTTTGTTGTGAAATTTTCAGAAATTTCTATGTCTAAGATAATATCATCTTCAAATAGAGAATGTTTTACTTCTTCCTATCCAATTTGGATGCCTTTTATTTCTTTCCCTTGCCTAATTAATTGGGTTAGAAAATTATTACAAGGTTGAATAACATTGGTGATGATGGGCATCCTAGCTTTGTCCCTGATCTCAGGGGGAAAGCTTTCAGACTTTCACCATTAAATAGGAAAACTGTGGGATTTTTATATATGACCTTTATCATTTTGAATTAGTTTCTTACTATTCCTCATTTTCTGAGTGTTTTAACAATCTGATCCAGTAATCTAATCAAAGTCCCCTCAGCTAAATTTAATATAATCAAAGGATATCACACCCAGAGGAATAGATTAGTTTACAAATGTAATCCTTTTCTTTTTGGAATCATAATCTCCACACTGCACTTCAATTTTTGGAAGAGTTTAAGTAGGATTGGTGTCAGGTCTTTCCAGGATGATTGGTAGAATTCACCTGTGAAGCAATCTGGTCCTATGCTTTCCTTGGTTGGGAGGTTTTGATGACTAATTCAATCTCACTACATATGATTGATCAGTGGAGTTCTTCTATTTCTTCTTTAATCAATGTAGGTTACTTGTGTATTCCTAGAAATTAATCCTTTTCATATAAATTGTCCATCTTTTTGATATGCAACTTTTTAAAGTATCATTTTATTAAATCCTTTATTACTGTGGGGTCAGTGTTGATAAACCCTCTCTTTCTTACTTTATTTATTTGCAAGTTCTTTCTTTTTCCTTTGTTAATCTAGCTAAGGGTTTGTCAGTTTTATTAGTCTTCTCAAAGAAGTAACTTTTAGTATTGCTAATTCTTTCTAATGTTTTTTATTCTTAGTTTTATTTCATTCTTCTCTAACCTTTGTAATTCCCTGTGTTCTACTGGTTTTTGGATTAATTATTTTTTTCTAGTTCCTCTAGGAATTAAGTTAGGTCTTTGATTTTAGCTATGTCTTCTTTTTTTATATAGGCATTTAGGCTCTAAATTTCCCTCTCAATGGTGCTTTAGCAGCATGCCATAAATTTTCATATGCTGTGCTCTCATTTACTTTTGATTCAATGTCATTACTGATTTCCCTGCAATTTCTTCCTTGACCCATGGATTGATGCATTGTGTATTGTTTAACTTCCATATATTTGTGGTTGCTCTGTTTTCCTGTCTCTTATTAATTTCCAGCTTCATTCCATTGTGGGCAGAGAAATTACTTTGTAATATTTCGATCTTTATAAATTTTTTCAGACCTGTTCTCTGATCTGGAAAGTGGTTTATCTGAGAGAATGATCCTTGAGCACTCAGGAAGATTTACTTTCTGTTGTTTTTTTAGTGTATTTTTCTGTACATGTCCATTAGTTCTAGTTATTTTAATGAATTATTCAAGATATCTGTTTCTTTATTGAGCTTCTGTTGAGATGTTCTGTCTAATGGTGATAATGGTGTATTAAAGTCCTCTCTATGATGATAGAGGCATTTTTATGTCCCTTCAGTTTTTGCAGTATTTGCTTCATCTATTTTGGGGCAACCTAGTTATGTGCTTAAATATGTACGTTTGCTTTATCTTCTTGGTATATTACCCTTTTTAATAATATATAGTGTACTTATTTGTCTCTTACAAGTGTTTTGCATCTAAAGCCTATTTTGTCTGATATTATTATAGCTACTCCTGCCTTTTTTTGGTTACTATCAGTGTGTAAAATTGTTTACTAACCTTTAAGTTGCAAAATATTTGTGCCTTTGTGTCTAAGGTGAATTTCCTGCACACAGTGTATAGACTGGTCTATCTCCTTGTCCATTCTACCAATCTGTTGATTGGAGATTTTAATCCATTAACATTCAATGTTATTGCTGTAGAGACTATACTTACTTCAGTCTTTTTTCCTTTAGGATCATATATGTCATATTTTATTATTTTTTTAAATAGTACACTAGAAGCACATAACAGCAGATTTGAACATGCTGTGGAAAGAATTACTGGCATCAAAGATGGGATATCTAAAATTGCACAGATAGAACAGATAGACAAAAAATGGAAAACTTCAATAGGAACTCAGGGAATTGAATTACAGCATGACATTCATAAATGTACACATTATGGGTGTCCCAGAGGGGAAAAAGTAAAGAAAAGATCAGAAGTGTTTGATGAAATAATGGCTGAAATTTCCAAATCTTATAATGGACATGGATGTACAAGTTCAAGAAGTGCAATGTGTTCCAAGCAGAATAAATCCCAGCATATTTACCCAGAGACACATACTTATCAGATTGTCAAACATGCAAGACAAAGACCAAATCATGAAAGCAACAAGGGAAAATAAATCCACCACAAAAAAGGAACACTTGATAAGATCAAGAGCTAATTTCTCATCTGAACCATGAAGATGAGAAGATAGTGGTATGATATACTTAAGGATATGAAAGAAAAAGCTTGCAGGCCAAAATTCTATAACAGCAAAATTGTCATTCATGAATGAGGGAGAGTGCAAAATATTGAAAGATAAACAGAAATTGTGGGAAATTGTCAACAAGTTTCCTGGCCTTCAAGAAATACTAAAGGGAAGTTGGAAGGAAAAAACAAGAGAGAGAGGGTTGAAGGAGAGTGTAGAAAGGAAGATGACTGTCATTCTGTTTTAGATTTAAAAATAATCAACCGCCATCACCATGAAAGCCTGATCCCATATTCCAGAGGGTTGGTGGCAAATGCTTTTGGCTTTGGATTGTGTCAGAAATCATGGATACACAACCTTTGCTCTACCCACCCCTACTTATTCATCTAGTTATATTCCATTTATATCATTGTGTGTCAGAAGCTTTAAAAAATCAGTGCATAAAAAAGCATTTCACTCTCTTTAAAAATGGCTCTGTGTTGGCTTGTGCTCTCTTTAAGAGTTTAGCTCTTTTATCAAGAAGATTCTCCTGAAGCAATGTTGTAGGGTCTTATCCTTTCTGATTTTGAGTCATGCCCTCAGCTTATTTTAGGGCCTTAGAAATTCATGCTTCCTGGAATTGGAATGCCTTCCCTATCCCTATGAAATAACCTGTATTAGTCTGCCAAAAGTGTGCTAACATGAAATATGAAAAATGGGTTGATCTTTACAAAGGATATTTATTTGGGGTAGAAGTCCACAGATACCAGGCCATAAAGTGTTATATTTCTTCTCTCACCGCAGTCCATTAACATGTGTTAGAGCAAGACAGCTGCCAGCATTTGCCAGGGTTCAGGCTTCTGGGGTTCCTCTCTTCCAGGGGCTGGATTTCTCTCTGGGCTTAGCTCCTGTTTCCTCCACAAGGTCAGCTGTAGACGATCAGGTGAACGGCTTGCTTCTCTTCTCATGGGGCCTTCTTTCCAACATCAAAGCTGCTTCTCAAAGACTGCCTTCAACTCTGTTCTTTGTGTTGTCTTCTATATTCAGCTCAACGCCCTACTGACATGGCCCAGTCAACTCCCTAATCATAACTTAATCATGCCCAGATTAACAGATCAGTTTACAAGCATGATCCAATTATATTTTTGGAATTCATAATTACATCAAACTGCCTAACTGTAACATAACCCCATGCCCCATTTTCAATGTTTTATTATATGTCTTATAACATATTTTCCCAGCCCACTTTGAATTGATAGTTACTTACAATGCCTTAACTGTCTGCAACTTCTTTCTGCTTTCAAGGCAAGTTCTGGGCAAACAACCAGAGATGGGCTACCTGAGTTGACCCTTCAGGCTGTAACTCAATAGATTGGAATCAACCTACAAGCACTTCAGTATGCTAATGGGGGTTACTCTACTCCCTCCAAAATGGAGTCAAGGATACACAATAAGATTTCAGGCTCACTCTGCACTGAACGACGGATACATTAGGGTAGAGTTCAGATTATTCTACCAGTTTTAATTTTCACTTTCTTGATTCAGGACTCACCTTGTTAATGCAACCATTTAACATTTTAATTGCACATTTTAGGAAAACACAAAACCCATGGTATTTAAATTTCCATAACAAGAAAAATGTGTATTTATGATATACAAAGCCCTCATCAAAATACACTTGTTACTGGGAAAAATAAAAGGGACAAGTGGATTTACACAGATTAAGAAAAAATTAACCTGGGTAGTTTTCAGTGTGGGTCTTGAGTCTGTATCAAGCACATTGGATCTTATTCTCCCAGACTTTTCATCTTCTGAGCATTTTTTAAATATTTTCAATTGAGATTTTATGATACCCACATTTGTTTTACATTCCACATCATCTTCCACCAAGTTCTGAGCTTGAAGGATTATCAGGAGCTGATAATCCTGATAATTAGGATTCCACACACCTGGAACACCTGTGGTGGAACAGTTCATGGTAAAGCTTGCCATCACAACTGTGGCTGGTCACACAGGGCAGTGGCATTGGTCAAATGATCCATAGCCTTCTATTCACCTAGGGTTAGGAACTCCTTCACTGAGCTGTATTTCTTCAAGGAAGTATTTCTGAACTGCATTGGTATGTTTCAGATTGTATAACTTGGAAAGCCTGAATCTCTGCTTGGCAAGTTTCTGTTTACTTTCTTGGCTTTCGCAACTCTTTGTGAAAATAGGTTCTTTCAGTCTCTTGCAGTTGATTTAAATACAGTACCCCATGCAGAGTGTCACATGTACACTGGTGGTTAGACCTCTTTTCAACCCACAAAGTTCCTAGTGTATAGGACAACATTGGCCAGTGAAGGAGCCATTGGCCTCAAATGTTCCAATCATGAATTTGTTTTTAATTTCTATTATTTTTTATCTTCTATATGTGCATTAGGGAGCCACCAAATTATGTGGCATCATAAAAATTGGAAAAAGGTTAAAAATGAAGATACAGATTTAGACATACATAGGCTCCCTGTCTTTTCACAAAATCCACAAAAGGTGTGGAAATGGACAATTGAGGAGGCTCTTTTTTCTGTAGGTATCTATTTGCCTAACATCTCAGACAGGTGAGGAAGTGGAAAGATGAATTAAACAAAATTAGCCCTAAGGTAGTCATGATTGCTGTGTGATATGGCTTTCTATTCCTTTTGAATATCTCCAAATAAAATGTGAAATGAAGAAAATAATTTAACTTTTGTTCTCTTAATTAGAAAATGCAAAAGTCAGTGGCTTCCTAACATGGACACTGGACACTGAAAACGTTTATTTCATCTCAGGGATACATATCTATTGGGAACCAGAGGATACAGCAGTCCTTGGATCTGAAACAGGACAGGATCATTCTCAATAATAGTACATATATCAGAAAGGAAACATGGTGTTCTAGGGTGTTAGGAGGGGAGGGGGCTGGGTCTAAGGTAGGACAAGAACAGGAACAGCCAATGGCAGGCCACAGGTCAGACAAGGTTTCCTGGACCTAACCTGGTTCCCACTCCCTTTTTAAGTAACATCCCTCTTCATATCAGGTGGTGTTTGTAAATCATGCTTCTGTGAGCATGGGTGGAACTCCATGCTTAGCTTCCTGAAGAACCAGTGAACTGTCTTCCACATTGGTGGCCAGAGTTCTTTGCCATTTTACAATCCCACTAGAAGTGAGTGAGCATTCCTCTGCCTTTCTCCACATCTTCTCTACAATTCTCCTGGTATGTGGGAAGCCTGTGCTTTGCACATATGAGGTCCCACATTCAATACCTCATCCTGGAATCTCAAAAAAAAAAAATTCAAAGCCACTTACCTGGCTGCCCCAGTCACAGAAATTCTTCTACTGTTTTATTATTTCCATGAATACAATAATTCAGTTTGTGATTTCATTTATATACCAAACTCTCCTAACTGGACTTCTTGTTTACAGATATCCTTTAATGAAAATAACTACTAAGAGGAAAAAGCATCTGAAAGTAGTTTGGGTTCTACCTCCATCCTTATCATCAGAACTAACAGGGATGCCTAGACCCAACATGACTCTGTGGCCACCATATGGAATGGATCTGCATCTTCTGCCCTAAGGATCAGAGCTGTAAAAGGGTGGACTGAGTATCTGGGGAGACTAGGAGGAACCAGGACCCCGTAAAGGACACAAGGAACTGTTGGCCTTTCACAGGGGACTCAGAGAAGGAGACTGCTCAGCGGACAGCTGGTGGGAAAAGACACAATATGAGCAGGATTCTGCTGACCAAAAATTGCATTT
Organism: Cabassous unicinctus; assembly: GCA_029593785.1. Classification (NCBI taxonomy): domain Eukaryota; kingdom Metazoa; phylum Chordata; class Mammalia; order Cingulata; family Chlamyphoridae; genus Cabassous; species Cabassous unicinctus. The sequence continues at coordinate 12,623 of JAQZBX010080275.1, forward strand.
GCCCTGAGCTTAGGGAGGGATGGGTGGGGCAGGGAATAAAAAGGATAGGAGGAGGGAAAGGAGTTATAAAATGTTATGTTTCCATGAAAATAAAAGCATGTACAATTGTGTCAGAACACCTGACAACAGAATGATACTGAAGCCATGTTGTGGACATTTAAGTTAATATGTATAGATATATATAAAAATGTAGACATCAATGTTGGCGTGAATATTTCTATAAGTGCCGCGGTCCAGCCGAGGCACGAGGGAGCAGACTGAAGGTGGTTAAGGGAGTCGGCGAGAAATGATGAGTTGCACACTAAGTTGAGTGAGAATCGATGTCTATCTTTTTTATTGTAGGATAGCTCAGTTTTTATATACTATTCTTTGGGCAGGCTTGTAAGCATTCCTTCTTTAGTTGTGTAAAGTTTACGTAAGCATTCTTTCTATAGCTAAGCAAGGTTGTAGGCACAATATAGACTTTAGGTAAGCATTAGGATGTTAACTTTTATAGAAAATTAACTTGTGGCTTAGAAATACCTGTTCTGATGCTAAGGTTAGATAAACCAGACTTGAGGTCAACTAGCATATCTAATTGCACCACTAACCCATGGTTACATTTTAACATTTACTATCTAAAAGGTTATTAAGATCCTAAACTATCTTTAAAGCAGTAGTTTTTACCTCACATCAGAGATTTAAGGAAATCTACTTTATAATGGGCTTAAGTTAGTTAGGCATTTACATCAGAGTTATTAGTATTGTAGTTTAGAATTTAACAGACTTGTTGTTCTCCTCAGTCAATGGTTGTTAAAAGTGTTTTTGATAATTTTAAAATTATTTGCATTAGCAGTTAAATCATAATCATAATTTGCGATAAACTAGACCATTGTTTTCATTCCGTGAAGAGGGCTAGCTGTTCTTTTGGTAATTACCTGCTGGGGAAATAGAGGCCTCGATTGGCTTTGGGGGGACTGTGCCTGTTTTAGGTCAGGACCGTGCTGAACGGCTGCTGAATCTCACCCGTCATTGGAAACCATGACAGCAATTGGCCAGGCCCCTGTCTTAGGTTGATTCAGCGGCTATGCCGCGTAAAAGGAAAAGGAAGGAATGTCCAGTTGCCCGTTATTGACTAACCAGTCCAGCGCCCGATGAGGCATATTTCTCAAGGAGTCCAACAGTAGCCCCATACCGTTTTGGCCCTCCTTTGCAGTGCTTTGCCTTGCACCCAGCGGTACCAA
>JAQZBX010080276.1:0-13838 GCA_029593785.1 Cabassous unicinctus
TACTACATTCAACCAAGAGCCAGAATCAGAATTCAGGTCATATTTGAAAGGTGAAAGCAGATTGACAAGTGTTATTAATGTAGAACTAAGAAAGTGGAATCTTTAGCTGGCAGTGAGAAAAGGCAAGAGTCAGCATAATTTATACTGCAGAATTCTCAAAATCATGCTTCCAAAAAATCTGAAGAGAACACTACCTAACTCATTCTATAAAGCCAACATCACCCCTAATACCAAAGCCAGAAAAAGATACAAGAAAAGAAAATTACAGACCAATCTAATGAATATAAATGCAAAAACCCTCAACAAAATGCTTGTAAATTGGATCCAACAGCACATTAAAAACTTATACACCATGATCAAGTGGGTTTTATCCCAGGTATGCAAGGCTGGTTCAACATAAGAAAGTCAATGTTATACACCACATTAAATCTTTGGAAATGAATAGAAACGGTGAAAGCATATCATGGTGTTGGTAACTAGCTATATGGGTATGAGAGTGGTTGAAAGGGAAAGTCTAAGGACATCTATGTTACTAGAAAGAAAGCTAAAAACTGTAACATGGGACTGTATAAGATAGTAAAAACTCATGTAAAACACAAATATGGGTGATACTGTATATATGGCTGTTTTTACAAAATAAAAATACCAATATACTAGAAAGAAGGAAACAGAATAGCAGCTATGTACAGTAGGGGAAACAGAGAGATTAAGAGGTGATGAGTTTGTTTGTTTTTAAATTAGTAGTATTATTATTGGAATAATGAAAGTGCTCTAAGAATGATTAAAGTGATAAATGCACAAATATGTGATTACACCAAATATCATTGATCAGTGGGTAGGTTTATACTTTATTAATATCAATAAAATTTATTTGTTAAAAAAAATTGGAGAAAAATCACATGATCATTTCAATTGATGCAGAAAAGGTATCTGACAAAATCTAAAGATAGGAATAGAAGTAAACATCCTCAACCTGATACAGGGCATATATGAAAAACCCTCAATCAACATCATACTAAAGGATGAAAGGCTGAAAGTTTTCCCTGTCAGAATGGAACAAAACAACTATGCCCACTGACACCACTGTTATTCAACATGGTATTAGAAGTTCTAGCTAGAGCAATTAGACAAGAAAAATAAAAGGTATCCAAATCAGAAAGAAGTAAAATTTACATTATCTGCAGATGACATGATCCTATGTTTAGAAAACCCTGAAAAAAATCTACAAAAAATTCTAGAATTAATAAGCAAGTTCAGAGTGGCAGAATACAAGATCAACATGCAAAAATCAGTAGTGTTTCTCTACATGAGTAATGAACAATGAGGAAGAAATGGGTAAAGAAATTCCATTTACAATAGCAACTAAAAGAGTCAAATATCTAGGAATAAATTTAACCAAGGATGTAAAGGACCTGTACTCAGAAAACTATAAAACATTGCTAAAAGAAGTTATAGAAGACCTAAACAAATGAAAGGCCATTCCATGTTTATGGATTGAAAGACTATCATTAAGATGTCAATTCTATCTATATTGATTTATAGATTCAATGCAATCCCAATCAAAATTCCAACAGCCTACTTTGCAGAAATGGAAAAGTCAATTAACAAAATTTTTTTGGATGGGAAAGGGACCCTGAATAGCCAAAAATATCTTTAAAAAGAAGAATGAAGTTGGAGGACTCACTTCCTGACTTTAAAGCATATTACAAAGCTACAGTGGTCAAGACAACATGGTACTGGCATAAATAGAGATATATTGTCCAATGGAATCAAGTTGAGAGTTCAAAAATAGACCCTCACCTCTATGGTCAATTGATTTTTTTACAAGTCTGTCAAGTCACTTTACTGGGACAGAACAGCCTCTTTGACAAATGGTGCTGGGAGAACTGGATATCCACATCCAAAAGAAGGAAAGAGGACCCCTATCTCACACCTTATACAAAAATTAACTCAAAATGGATCAAAGACCTAAATATAAAAGCCAGGGTCATAAAACTCAGAAGAAAATGTAGGAAAGCATCTTTGGGATGTTGTGGCTTAGACCTTGCAAACAAAGCAAGAGTGATGAAAGAAAAAAAAGAAAGATAAATGGGATCTCCTCAAAATTAAATACTTTTGTGCTTCAAAGGACTTTGTCAAGAAGGTAAAAATGCAGCCTACTCAATGGGAGAAAATATTTGGAAACCCCATATCTGATAAGGGTCTTTAGCCATGATATATAAAGAGATGCTACCACTCAACAATAAAAGATGAACGACACAATTTAAAAATGGGCAAAAGATTGAATAGACTTTTTCCAAAGAGGAAATACATGTGGTAAAAAGCATATGGAAAGTGGGGATCCAAGATGACGACACAGTTGGAACCTCTAATAATCAGTTCATCCTATAGGGCACCTAATAATAAGCCAGGATATGTCCAGATCAACTCTTTGGGGGACTCGAGACCAGAAAAAAATGCAGTGCACCATCAGGGAAGAACAAGAAGAGGAGACTGACAATCTGCAGTAAAGATTTGTGAGTTGATTCCTTCTTGTTGCAGAGGCAGCTGCCCATCCCCCACTGGCTACCTCAGGACCCACTCCCCAGCTGGAAGCAGAACCTCTTTTCCCCAAAAGCAGGGAAGGGGAAGTGGCCTGGCACCAACTACAGCTATTGATTGGCAAATTCAGATAGCTGGATTCCAATCTTGAGCACAGCTGAAGTTTAAATCTGCCCAGGTCACAAAGAAGCCAGCAGATTTTGTTCTTCTATCTCTACCCCAGGCAGGAGTGGAAACTGGGGTGATTGAAAAACACACTGGCTCCCTGAGATGGTGGGGATCAGATTCAGCATGCACAGTTTGGAAAGCCACTGCTTAGGCCCCCACATCCAGCAGGACAGGAAATTGGGTGCATTTTGAAAATTTTCTCAGAGCGGAGCAGGCAGATTCACTCTGCCCACCGTGAAGGGCTGCTGCACACTTAGTCCCAATGCCCCCCAGAAGGAAAGGAAGTGTGTACTCTCTCTAGGGCAGTACAGATAGATTCACCATGTCCACATTAAAGGGCCATTGTACTCTCATTCTTAAGGTGCCCCAGAAAGGAAAGGAACCAAGAGCTTCTGATCACTGTCTCTCAAGAGAGTGCAGACAGAGTCACCCCACCCACCTGGGAGGGGGGCAGAACAGGGGGTGGCCGTTGGTCAGAGAACTTAGATCTCAGGGCTGGGAGCTGTGCAAGAGTTTGATCCCAGGTAGACTGGCAACCTCAGCCTCAACCACACCCCATCCAGGAGCTAAATCAGCTGAGACTTAAATGCACAGAATAACCTTAGGGCAACAGTGAACAACTGGATAAAGAATGCTACCTGCTGGGTACCTTAGGAAAGTCTAGATTGAGGCAGGCATCAAAGAAAAGATTGGAGGCCTTTAGGGTCTCTTCTCCAGAGCACATTGGAATCTATCAACACTCCCTTCATAAATCCCCTGAGCCTGTTTTGCCTGGGAAACCAGAGTTGGGAAGGTTGGCTCCAAGGAAACACTTTTACCAAAATTAGCCCTCCAGGTAAGAGTGGAGAGAGAAAACAAAAAGAGTATTAAAAACAAACAGAAGCAAATAAAAAACCAAACAGAACAGACTAACATTCACAGAGAAGGGACAGGGAAAGTTTTAGCAAAAGCCAACCAATAAGAAAGCCATAAGCTAAAGAGAGAAACTGAACTTTAAAAAATCAGATGCCAAGGCACCAGCAAAAAATTTATAATCATACTAAGAAACAGGAAGATATGGCCCAGCCAGGAGAACAAATTAAACCGTTAGATGAAACACAGAATTTGAGGCAATTAATCACAGATATCCAAACAAATCTTAATAAATTCAATGAGATGGCTAAAGAGATTAAAGATATTAAGAATATCTTTATTAATTAAGACATTAATCTTTTATCTTAAGAGATTAAAGATATTTGGTTAAACACAAAGAATAATTTGAAAATTTGCAAAGAAAAGTAACAGATCTTATGGGAATGAAAGACACAATGGATGAGATTAAAAATACATTGTAGGCATATAGTAGAAGATTTTAATTGGCCGCAGGCAGAATAAGTGAGTTGGAAGACAGAGCATCTGAAAGTGAAAAGATAGGAGAACAGAAAGAGAAAAGAATGGGGAAAAAAATGGAACAGGGTCTCAAGGAATTTAATGACAAGGCAAAATGCACAAACATATGTGCTATAGGTGTCCTAGAAGGAGAAGAGAATGGAAAAAGGGCAGAAAAATATCTGAGAAAATAATGACCAAAAATTTCCTAACCTTTATGAAAGACAAATATCAAGATCCAAGGACAATAAAAACAGAATAAATCCAAATAGACCTACTCCAAGACACCTACTATTCAGAAAGTTAAGTGCCATAGATAGAATTCTGAAGGAACAAGAGAAAAGCAATTCATCACATGCAAAGGATGCTCAATAAGACTAAGTACCAATTTCTTATCAAAAACCATGGAGGCAAGAAGACAATGGTGTGATATATTAAAGATTCTGAAAGAGAAAACCTGCCAGCCAAGAATTCTTTATCTGGAAAACTGTCCTTCAAAACTGAGGGTGAGTTTAAAGTCTTCAGAGATAAACAAAAACTAAAAGAGTACATCACCAAAAGACCAGATTTACAAGAGATAATAAAGGGAGTGCTGCAACCTGAAGGTAAAAGACAGGAGAGAGAGAGGCCTGGAGAAAAGTGTAGAAATGAAGATTATTAGTAAGGGTAACTAAAAGTATAAAAAGACAGATAATAGTAAGGTCAATGGAAATCCAAAAGATATAATGGATGAAGTAAATAATGCCTTTACATTAATAATGTTGAATGTTAACGGATTGAACTCCCCAATCAAAAGAGACAGAGTGGCAGAATGGATAAAACGATGAGCCATCTATATGCTGGCTACAAGAGACTCACCTTACACAGAAGGACACAGACTGAAAGTAAAAGTTAATCCATACAAACAGTAATCAAATAAGAGCTGGTGTAGCGATACTAATATTGGACGAAATAGACTTTAAATATGAAACTGCTATAAGAGATGAAGAAAGATATTATTAATAAAAGGAGCAATTCACCAAGAAGAAATAACAATAAAAATTTATGCAGGTACTCCAAAATATGTGGGGCACACACGGGCAAAATTGAAGGGAGAAATAGACATCTCTACAGTAATACTTGGGTACTTCAATATAACACTCTTCTCTTTGGATAAAACATCTGGACAAAGGATCAATAAGAAAACAGAACCTGAATAATATGATAAATGAACTAGACCACACAGATATATATACGACACTGAACTCCAAAACAGCAGGATACACATTCTTCTCAAGTGCTCAGGGATTTTTCTCCAGGATAGACCATATGTTAGGTCACACACAAAAAAACTCAATAAATTTAAAAAGACTGCAATTTTACCAAGTATTGTCTCTGATCATAATGGAATGAATGGGAAATAAACTACAGGTGGAGAAAGTGAAAACTCGCAAATATATGGAGATTAAACAACACACTCTTAAACAATCAGTGGGTCAAAGAAGAAATCGCAAGTGAAATGAGTAAATATCTCAAGATGAATGAAAATGAGAATACCACATATCAAAACATATGGGATGCAGAGAAGGCAGTGCTGCAAGGGGAATTTAAAGCCCTCAATGCTTACATAAAAAATGAAGAAAACTAAAATCAAAGACCTAACTGACACAGGAACTAGGAAAACAACAGCAAACAAATCTCAAAGTAGGCAGAAGGAAAGAAATAAAGATTAGAGCAGAAATAAATGAAATTGAGAACAACAACAACAACAAAATAGAATCAACAAAACCAAAAGTTGATTCTTTGAAAAGATCAACAAAATCGGCAAACCCTTAGCTAGACTGACAAAGAAAAAAGAGAGAAGATAAAAATAAATAAAATCATAAGGGGGTACATTACTAATGATCCCACAGAAATAAAAGAGATCATAAGAGGATAGTATGAGAAACTGTATGCCAAAAAACTAGACAATGTAGGCAAAATGAACAAATTCCTAGAAACACATGTACAACCTACACTGATCCTAGAAGAAATAGAAGATCTCAACAAACTGATCACAACTAATTAGATTGAAACAGTCATAAGAAATCTCCCAAAAATGAAAAGTCCAGGACCAGATGGCTTTACAGGTGAATTCTACCAATCATTCAAAGAAGAATTAATGCCAATCTTGCTCAAACTCTTCCAAAAAATAGAATAGAAGAGAATGCCACCAAACTCTATGAAGCCAACATCATTCTAATACCAAAGCCAGAAAAAGAAAACATGAAAAAAAAAGCTATAGACCAAATTCTGTAATGAATATAGATGCAAAAATCCTCAACAAAATACTTGCTAATAGAATCCAACAGCACATTAAAAGAATTATACATCATGATTCAACACAAGAAAATCAATCCATGTAATACATCACATTACTAAATTGAGTAATAAAAATCACATGATCATTTTGATTGATGTGGAAAAGACATTTAACAATATCTAACATCCTTTCTTGATGAAAATTCTCTGAAAGATAGGAATAGGAGGAAACTTTCTCAACATGATAAAGTGCATATATGAAAAACCCACAACTAACATTGTACTCAATAGAGAAAGACTGATAGCTTTTCCGCTGAGATCAAGAACAAGACAAAGATGCCCACTATTACCACTGTTATTCAATATTGTGCTAGAAGTTCTAGCTAGAGCAATTAGGCAAGAAAGAAAAATAAAGGGCGTCCAAATAGGAAAGGAAGAATTAAAACTTTCACTATTTGCTGATGACATGATCCTATATCTAGAAAATCCTGAAAAATCCACTACAAAGCTACTAGAACTAATAGATGCAAAGTGGTGCAATACAAGATTAATAAGCAAAAATCAGCTGCGTTTCTATACACTACTAATGAGCATTCTGAAGAGGAAGTCAGGAAAAAAATCACATATATTAGAGACTAAAAGAATCAAATACTTAGGAATAATCTTAACCAAGGACATACAGTACTTGTATTCAGAAAACTAAAAACATTGCTAAAAGAAACCAAAAATGACCTAAATAAATAGAAGGACCTTCCATGTTCATGGATTAGAAGCCTAAATATTTTGTCAATTCTATGCAAATTTAACTACATATTCAATGTAATCCCAATAAAACTTCCAGCTGCCTTTTTTTACAGAATTGGAAAGACCAATTATCAAATTTATTAGGAAAGATAAGAGGTCCCAAATAGCCAAAAATATCTTAAAAAAGAAGAACACAATTGGAGGACTCTCACTTCCTGACTTTAAACATATTACTTAGTTACAGTGGTTAAAAATAGCATGGTACTGGTATAAAGATAGATATATTGACCAATGGAATAAAATTGAGAGTTCAGAAATAGATCCTCAAATTTATGGCAAAGTGATTTAAAAAAAATTTTTTAAAACAATTTATTGAAGTATAGCATTCCTATATCATTCCTATATGAACATACATAAACTATAAGTGTTCAGTAAGCATCGTGAACTTACAAAACAAACATGCAAAACATCATACAGGGCTCCCACACATCACCCTCCCCACCCAAACACCCTGCATTGTTGTGAAACATTTAACAAATCATGAAAGAGCATCGTCAAAGTATTACTATTAACTATAGTCCATATCTTATTCCCCTATACATTTTTTAAGGATTTATTTACTTTTATCTATTTTTAACCCCCCCTCCCCCATTTTTGCTGTTTCTCTGTCCATTCGCTGGGCAACTCTGTGTCCATTTCCTGCCCTCTCTTCTCATCTTTCTTCTTCTGCCCTCTCTTCTCATCTTTCTTCTCCTGTCTTCACTGGGATTTGATCCTCGGAACCTCCGATAAGGGAGAGAGGCGTCCTACCGCCTGCGCCACCTTAGTTCCTGGTTTTTCAGTGCGTCTTGTCTTGGCTCTACCTTGTGTCACTCTCCTGTTATGTCATCATCTCGCTGCATGGATCATGGGGCCTGTCGGTGCACCTGCAGATGGGGCCTGGTGGCCCAAGTGCCTTCTAAATAAATGGAAGGACATGCTATATTTATGGATTGGAAGAATAAATGTCATTAAGATGTCAAATCTACTGAATTGATTTACAGATTCAATGCAATCCCAATAAAAATTCCAATAGCAATTTTTACAGAAATGGAAAAGCCAATTATCAAATTTATTTGGAAGGGTAAGGGACCCCGAATAGCCAAAAAAATGTCTTTAAAAAGAAGAACTAAGTTGGAACACTCTCACTTCCTGACTTTAAAGCATATTACCTAGCTTCAGTGGTAAAAAGTGCATTGTTCTGGCATAAAGATAGCCAAATTGACCAGTGGAACTGAATCAAGAATTCAGAAATAGACCCTCACATCTATTGTCAAGTGATTTTTGAAAAGGCTATCAAAGCCATCCAACTGGTTCAGAACAGCCTATTCAACAAATGGTGCTGGAAGAACTAGATATCCATAGCTAAAAAAAGAAGGAGGACCCCTGTCTTACACCTTATACAAATATTAACTTAAAATGGATCAAGGACCAAAACATAAAAGCTGGAACCATAAAACTCCTAGAAGAAAATGTAGGGAGACATCTTCAAGATCTAGTGGTAGGTTGTGATTTCTTAAACCTTAACACCCAAAGCACAAGCAATGAAAGATTAACCACTTTTGTGCTTCAAATGACTTTGCTAAGGAGGTAAAATGGCAGCCTACTCATCGGGAGAAAATTTTTGGAAACCATATATCCGATAACAGTTTGATCTCCATATTCTACAAAGAGATCATACAAATAAATGATTAAAAGACAGCCAACCTAATTTAAAAATGGGCAAAAGACTTGAATGGAAATTTTTCCAAAGAAATACAAATGGCCAGAAAGCACATGAAAAGATGCTCAACATCACTAGCTATTAGGGAAATGCAGATAAAAACTACAATGAAATATCTTTTCATGTCTTAAAGAATGGCCATTTTTAAAAAGGCAGAAAACTACAAGTGCTGGAGAGGATGTGGAGAAATAGGAACACTCCTTCACTGTTGGTGGGAATGTAAAACGGTGCAGCCTCTGTGGAAAACAGTTTGGCTGTTCCTCAGGAAGCTAAGTATAGAACTGCCATATGATCTGGCAATCCCGCTACTAGGAAAAATTCAGAAGAAGTGAAAGCAAGGATGCAAACAGACATTTGCACACCAATGTTCATAGCGGCATTATTCAAAATTGCTAAAATATGGAAACAACCGAAGTGTCCATCAACTGATTAATGGAGAAATACAATGTGGTATATACATACGATAGAATACTATTCAGCTATAAGAAAAAATGAAACTGGGATGCATATGTCAACATGGATGAACCTTGAGGCCATTATGTTGTATGAAATAAGTCAGACACAAACGGACAAATATTGCATGGTCTCACTAATATGAGCTAAACACGATGAGTAAACTCATGGAGTTAAACTCTAGAGAGAGTTTCTAGGAGATAGCATTTGGGTTTAGAAGGGGGAGCTGATGCTCAAAGCATGAAGAATGTTCAATAAGGAGGATTGTAAATGTGGGGAAATGTTTAGAGTTGATGGTAACATTATAGTGAATATAATGAACACTGCTGATTTATAAACGTGATTATGGCTGCAAGGGGTCATCTAGGGAGGTTAATGTCAACTGAAAAAAAGCTAGAGGATAATCTAGGGACGTATTACATAGTGATTTTGGTGGTAGGTGGTGATTGTTGATAATAGTACAAATACAAGAATGTTCTTCTGTTACAAGGTATTAAGAACATGAAGATACATGGGAAAATTCAACTAGTATAGTTAGCTAATATTGTAATACTTTTACAGCAATGGAAAAGTAGTACTATACATCAATGCTAAAGATCAATAATGGGGGGCTATAAGAGGGTATGGGATTTTTCCTTTTGGAGTAATGAAAATGTTCTGAAATGAACTGAGCTGATGGCAGCACAACTCTGTGATGAAACTGAGGGCCAGAGAGTATACATTTGGGATGGATTGTACAAGACAGGGACCGTATAACACAGTGTACCCCCTGGTGAATGATGGACTGTGCATAACTACAAATATGAGAATGTTCTCTAATGAAGTATAACAAATATACAATACTAATACATGGTTAATAATAGAACAGTCTGTGGCGAAAATACACCAAACATAAGCTACGGACTATAGATAGCAGTAATATTATGTCAAAGTTCTTTCATCATTTATAAAAAATGTGTTACAACAATGTAAGGTGTTGGTGGTGGGACAATGAATGGGAATCCTGTATAATATGCATGATTGTTTTCACAACTTCTCAGAAAAATAGTAAAATCTCAGAGACATTTCGAGCTCAAAGGGACCCTTAGTATTGTGGAGTTCAACACGTGTCGTTGGGATAGATGTAATCTTTAAGAGACTGGTCAGGTGTTGGGGATTGAATCATGTCCCCCACAAAGACATGTTCAGGTCGTGGATGTGTTCTCATTTGTAAATAGGATCTTAGAAAACGTTATTATTAGTTAAGGTGTACAAATCCAATATAGCTGAAGTCTTTATAAGCAAAAGGAAACTCAGATACAGTCAGTTTCTAGAAACCAGAGGAGGAGAAAGGAAGAGGCAGGTGGGCATGCAACTGAGGTAGAGAAAGCCATCTCCAGAATGCAACAGACTTTGGAGAAAGCATGGCCTTCATGACACCTTATTTTGGACTTCTGGCCTCCAAAACTGTGACGCAATAAATTCCCATTGGTTAAGCCAACCAGTATGTACTAAGTTCTGAAAAACTAAGATACCAGGTTCTTAAGAAAAAGCTTATCTGCCAAGATAATGCGTGGATTTCTAGAGTACCACATACAATGAGGTGCCAAAATATTTTTTCTGAATTTCCGGTTTACTCATTCTCCTTGAATAATACTGAATTCCAGATTATCTTGGGGACAAGCAATGACAACGAAAAGCAAGTTTTTAATGCAGTATCATTTTCCACCAAACTGGTCAAAACAAATTTTAATTATAAGCTTTGGTGAGAGTGTAAGTCATCTGCCTGTAATAGGATAGATGGATAGATATTCTTAAATTTTTACAAAGACTTTAACCTGGCAAATCCACTTCTTGGAATTTTTCCTAAATAAGTCACAGAGGTGTACAGAAATTAGTGTACAAGGAAGCTTAGCTCAGTGTTGCTCATGAAACCCAACAACTGTCAAAAATCAAAATATCCAGCAATGGAAGAAATCAATCAATAAATTGTAAGATAGAATACTCTGCAACCACCAAAAATTATAGAACACTGACTTGATAGAAGAAATAGTCATAATATATTAAAGCAGTTTGTATGTTATGGTTCAAATGAGCTAAAACGGCTTATATATGCACAGAAAATGCCTGGGAGGATAGAAACCAAAATGATAGCCATGCTTTTTCTCTTCTCAGGGGAGAACATAGTGATTTTTTTCTTCTTTGTTCTGTTGTATTTTGCCAAGTTTTCTTCAACGAGTGTATATCATCATTACTATATTTTTTAAAAAACAGTTTAAGAAATGGAATCAATAATTTGCTCTAGGAACTTGAGAATAATGGAGAGTGAGAGAGATGTAAATAAGATTTTGGAAAACCAACTGTTTTCCTGGAACTTCATAAGCCATTATTACAATCATCAAATATTGTAAGTGTCTTCATTAAACACTGACTTCCATAGTCACATTCTAATTAGAAGGGTGACAGATGAGTTTCTATTACAAATAGTGGAGTTATTTATAGTAACACTTGGTGCTAGATCCTTACACAGATGCATGTTAGCAGTTTAAGCATGGCATTTGTTCAAGGGTGTTATTTAGTATGCTGTAAAAGTAATTTTAGTGTTACCATAGTATAATTGAAAGATAATGGTTCTCTGCATAAATCCATCTATCACTAGATCTTTCTTTAAGACAGCATGTCTTATAAAAAAAAAAAAAAAAAAAAAAAAAAAAAAAAAAAAAAGCCCAGACTCTGTAATTAGCAATCCTGTGCTCTGCCACTTACTAGCTTTGTCACCTTAAGCCAGTTACTTACCCTGAGCATCAGTCACTGGGTGAAAATGGGAATTACAGTCAACTACATAGTGGTTGTTATGAAAACTCTTGGGTTGGATGAGAAAACATATGACCAACTAAGAAAGTAAGTGAAAATGCTTTGTAAACTGTAAAGTCACAGTTTGATGTAATGGCAATTTTCTCCCCTCTTCTGTCTCCTTCTCAACATTCTGCCTCACTTATTCTGTATGTGAGAACTCAAACTGCTGTTATCTCAGGAATAGCTAATCACCTCTCTTGAAGTAAACTCTTAGCCCTTACCTTGGGGAAGGAGACCAGAAGCTGCAGAATCATTTTCTTGTTATGATTCAAGAGATTGAGGGACTGTTATCTAGTATCTTCCCTGGACCAGGGTCAGTTTTCACTTTGCTGAGATGGGCAGAACAGAAACATTTTGTAAGATTACCCTCGGGTTGGTGGTTCATTCTTTTCCAGTGAGAATTATCACTTCATTGATGGTATTAGTGAGAGTATAAAAGCAGCTGGAATTAAATACTATGAGTAAACTTACGGAGTTGAACTATAGTAGGAGACAGAATGTGGGTTGAAAAGAGGGAACTGATGCTGAATGTGTGTAGAATGTTTAATTAGGTCAATTGTAAATATGTGGAAGTGGGTAGAGTTGATGGTAGCACATTATAAGTATAACATTGCTGATTTATAAATGTGATTGTAGCTGAAAGGGGAAGTCTATGGGGGTTAATATTAATTGAAAGATAGCTAGAGGATAATGCAGGGACTGTATAACAATGATTTATGATGAGGATTAAGGGTAATAATGTTAAGAATATGTGATAGATGGGGAAAATACAACTAATGTAACCTATAGACTACAGTTGACAGTAATATTGTAATATTCTTGTAGCAAAGGCAAAGAAGGTACTGTATCAATGTTAAAGGTCAAAAAACAAATATGGGACTTAGTTTTATGAGATATGAAATGATCAAGCATTTCCCCCTCCATTTTCTTCATTAACAAGGAGACCTTGGTCATGTCATTTAACCAATCTGTGCTCATTATCTTTCTGAACACAGGAGAAACAATTGAGTTTGTTTTTAGGATTAAATAAGATAAATGTTCCTGGATGGAATTTTTTAAAGTTATCCTTCCATAATTTGTTAAGCTGCTTTTTGTCTATTTTATTTTTTGACATTGAAATAAAGTTTACTTTGTTAAAAAGCAGCTAGTACAATGCCTAGCAATATTAAACATGCAGTAAATGTGCACTGAATCTAAAACCTCTCCACGCAATTTTCTGCGACTGTTGCTGCTAGTTGGGTCAGGTGTGCATCTATATAGACGCACATATTTGCAGATGAGATATAAAGACTTTCTGAATAGGGGCTTTGCCTTTGCATTGCACATATTGTGTGAATATACAGCATTTCTAAGAAATAATGCCTTCCAAATGACATAGAATATTTACTTGTTTGACTAGATTCACATCAGGTACCTCTTCTGGAGCTGCTTATTGAGAATCGGTGAAGAATCCACTGTCTACACAGGCTCAGACCATTGGGTGCAGTGGGACTTAACCCAAGCTGCACGTTAGAATCATCTGGGGATTTTGTTTAACTGTTGATGCCTGAGCCCCACTCCAGGGATTCTGAGCTAATTGGGGAACTGGGCATTACAATCTTTTAAAAGCTCCACAGGTGAGTCTAATGTGCAGCCAGTAGAGAATCACTGGCCGAGTGAAGTGGTTCTCAAACTTGCGCTGGCATTA
>JAQZBX010080277.1:0-13850 GCA_029593785.1 Cabassous unicinctus
GGGCTCAGGACCTGTGAAGAAAAGAATGGTATGGGACAAGGAGACGCGAAGAATGACAGCAAGACAGGATTCTGATCAAGCTGCAAAGGTTTATTGAAAAGGCAGGGTATATATACTCTAAAGGAGAAGGGTGTGGACTGGTGGACCTAAGGACGGGTGGCGGTTTGGGATTGGTGGGTATTGTTGCTAGGGTAGGTGGCAGAAATGCATTTGGCGCAAACTCTCTAACTTCCTTGAAGAAGGCTAATAATAGCTTAGCTGTTCTTTGTCTCAGCCCTGGCGGCCATGTTACATGTCACCGGTGCTGCTGACAAGGTGCATAGTATGAGTGCTACCCTGAAGGTCCCCAACAGCCTATAATGTCTGGATGTCTCCAAAGCCTTCAGGATAACTATTATTTTTATTGTTTTAAAGAGATAATTGGATTACATGAATGTTTCACAAAAGATATAGGGATTATTTTATGCCCCACTACTCACACCTCCCACAACTTCCCACATAAACATCCTTCATTAGTGTGGCACATTAATTACAATTGATAAACACATCCTGGGACTTTTCCATTAAGCATGGAGCATAGTTCACATCATAGTCTACACTCTCTCCCAAACAGTTCTGCATGTAATGTGAGGATAAAAAATGGCCGATATCTGTTGTTGCAATGTCACTCAGGATGATTCCCAATTCCTAAAAAAAAACAAAACCCATATTACAACTGTTTCTCGCTCTCCCTGTTCCCAGAGTTTCCAGTGGCCACTGGCTCCCCAATAATGTTACAATTTCTTCCATTGCTAGAATCACAATATGTTTAGAGTAGAATACCAGTAAGTCCACTCTAGTCAACAGCTCTTCCCCCAATCCTGAGGATTCTGGGATGGTGACGTCCTCTTGACTTCCAATTGAGAGGGGGCTTAAATCCCATGGGGAAGATGGATGGGACAATACTGTTTGCAGCTGCAGACTTTTTCCATTCCCTGGGACAGCAATTGTCCATCATTATCTCCCCGCCAGTTGTCCTGGGTGAGTCAAATCAGTTGTAGAGTAGGTGTTGCAACTTTGCCGAGGTTTTGGTTCCAGCTGGCACATGGAGAGCCCAAAGACTTGAGTCTCTGGACATACACCTACGAACTCCAGCACCAAGTATATGTTTAAATAGAAGGGACAGATGAGACATGTGCATGGAAGATGTAATTGAGTCCAACTCTGTCACTTTCAGGAGCACAAACTTCAAAGTAGGGCTCACTGGCAAGCCAACTAATCCTGGAGTTATCCACCCTGACCATAGAATCTGGGTGTCTCCAGAGCCCTCAGGAGCCCCACCAATTGGGGTAGTATCCACTTTGGAAGTCTTAGATTCTGCTGAGATGTGCGTAAGCATTACCTCTGGGATGAACTCCCGACTCACTTTGAAGTCTCTTAGCCATATAAACTAATGTATTTTTACATTTTCTGCCTTTTTTTTGAGGCATTTTTCCAGTTGCATTGCTAGTTGGTGCTTGGAAGCAATCCTTCCATGCCAAGAAGGCCCATCCCTGAGAGTCATGTCCCATGCTGGGGGGAAGGTAATGCATTTATATCCTGAGTTTGGCTTAGAGAGAGGCCACCTTTGAGCAACAAGGAGGCTGTCAGGAGGCAACCGCAAGACACCTCATAAAAATAAGCTAAGTTTCAATATCAAGAGCAAAGTCTCATAAGCCTAGTTGTTAATATCAAGGGATCATCAGTGGATCATCCTCCGTCACCAGTCACTGCCCCTGCACTTGGGGGACTATTGCTGCTCCATTAGATAAATATGGCAGAGCTCTCCAGGATGGGAATTCTGTATTCTCTCAGTTATTGTGTGAGTCTTCACCCACTATGACAATGTTCCGTGAACATTTGAACATTTTTATATACCTTATATGTATGCTCAGGTGAACTTCCTCCCATGCATCCAACATCTCTGACACCCCACACAAATGGTCCTCCCCTGTCCCAGTTATAACCCTTCTGTGATCCAAAGCTTCTTAAAAAATGAAGCCATTACAATAGTCAAATACAATTAATGGGGAAATGAAGCAATAATGACAAGTTTAAATATAAGAAATAAAATACATAAAAATTTTAAAAAACTAAAAATAAAATAAAATTAAAAGATTAGTATATTTAAAAAAATGAAAAACATTAAAAATTTTTTTTTCACATTTTGCCTTTAGTCACCTCAATATCTGGTGTCATATCTGTACCATGTCACCTTTCCTCACTCATTCCCCAGTGTCTCACTATTTTTCATTTAGTTTTCATAGAAGTGAACAAATCGGTATCCAATAATATCACTACCCTCCTGTCATATCACTTCAATACACAACTACACATATTCACCTTACCATAGATTATGTCCATATGGGTTTTAGCATACAACCTTCTCCCTTTCTATTTCTTGTAAACCTATCTTCCAGACAATAGCACTCTGAGTCAGCTCAATTTGCTTAATTCATATCAGTGAGGTCATGTACTGTTCATGCTTCAATATCTGGCTTGCTTTACTCAACATAAGGTCCTCAAGATTCAACCATGTTATCTTGTGTGTTAGCACTATATTCCTTTACAGCTAAGTAATATGCCATTGTAAGTATGTACCACAAATTATTTATCCCTTCATCTGTTCATGGACACCTGGATTGATTCCAACTTTTGGAATTAGCGTATAATGCCACTATGAATATTAGTGGCATATATCTATTCATGTCTTTGCTTTAAATCCTTCTGGGTATATACCCAGCAGTGGAATTGCTGGATCATATGGAAATTCTACAGTTAGGTTTTTGAGGAACCATCAAAATCTCCTCCACAATGGCTAGGCCATTCTACATTCCCACCAGCAGAGGATGAGGTTCCCATTCCTCCACATCCTCTCCAACACTTATAGTTCACTGTTTTTTTAATAGCCACCATTCTAATGCTTGTAATGTTATATCTCATTGTAGTTTGGATTTGCATTTCCCTGATAGTTAGTGGTGTTGAACATCTTTTCATGTGCTTTTTAGCCTTTATATTTCTTCTTTGTAGAGGTGTCTGTTCAAATCACTTGTCCATTTTTTAACTAGGTTGTTTTTCTTTTTCTTTTTGAGGTGTAAGTTTTCTTTATACATGCAGGATATTAGGCTCCTATCAGACATATGGTTGTCAAATATTTTCTTCCATTGGGTAAGCTGCCTTTTTACTTTCTTAATAATGTTCTTTGAGGTGCAAAAATTTTTAACTTTCAGGAAATCCCATTTACCTATTTTTCCTTCACTGCTCGTGCTTTGGGTGTGAAGTGCATGAAACCATTTTCTATTACAAGGTTCTGTAATTGCCTCCCTACATTATCATCCAAGGTTTTTATGGTCTTGGCTCTTATATTTAGATCTTTGATCCATATTGAGTTGATTTTTGTATAAGGTGTGAGATGATGTTCCTCTCTCATTCTTTTGCATATGGATATCCAGTTCTCCAAACACCATTTGTTTAAGAGGCCATTCTCTCCCAGTTAAGTGGGTTTGGTGGCCTTGTCGAATATCAGATGACTGTGTATGTGAGGATCTATATCAGAACTCTCAATTCAGTTCGATTGGTCAATGTGTCTATCCTTATTCCAAAACGATGCAATTTTGAACACGTAGCTTTTTCGTTAGTTTTAAAGTCAAGTAGTGTGAAAACTCCAATTTCATTTTTCATTTTCAATATGTCTCTGGCAATTCGGGGCCTCTTACACTTCCAAATAAATTTAATATTTAGTTATTCCATGTCATTAAAAAGTGCTGTGCAGGGGGAGGAATAGAATAGATCAAACAGGGTGTATTTAGTGGTCAGTAGAAAAAGTTATTCATTATCAAACAGTGATGGATACAGGACATGGTAAATATTATCAAAATTCATAAAAGTGTATGTTCTAAAATGTAAAAATAGCGTAAACCATTGACAATGTCTAGTAGATATGTTCTCTATTTGTATATCAGTTATAACAATGCTACCATCCACATATAAAAAGGTATTAATATGGGGGGAGGAAAGGGGGAGCATGTTGGGTATATGAGAGTTTCCTGTATTCTGTGTGTGACTTTGCTGTGACTTAAAACTTCTTTGAAAACAAAATGAAAAATAGTGAGACACTGGGGAATGAGTGGGGGAAGATGCCATGGTACAGACTGTACACCAGATATTGCAGTGATGAAAGACAAAAGGTCATAAATTTTTTTTTTGTATTTTTCATTTTTTAATACCCCAATCTTTTAATTTTATTTTAGTTTCAGTTTTTTTTAATGTTTATGTATTTTATCTCTTACATTTAAACTTATCATTATTATTTCATTTTCTTATTAATTGTATTCAGCTATTGTAATGGCTTCATCTTTGAAGAAGATTTGGATCACAGAAGGGTTTCAACTGGGGTGGGGGAAGATAATTGGTGTGGGGAGTCAGGGATGGGGGATGCATGGGAGGCAGGGAGATGATGATGGACAACAGCCATCTCAGGGAATGGAGAGAGTCTGCAGCTGCAGGCAGGATAAACCTATCCATCTTCCCCATGGGATATAAACCCCCTCTAAATTGGAGGGGGAGTTAATATCAGCATCCCAGACTCCTCAGTATAGGGGTAAGAGCTATGGACTAGAGTGGACTTACTGGTATTCTACTATAGACATATTGCAACTCAAGCAATAGAAGAAATTACAACATTGATGTGGAGGCAGTGGCCATTGGAGGCTCTGGGGCAGGGAGAGGGAAAAGCAGCTGTAATACAGGGTATTTTTTGGCACTTAGGAATTGTCCTGAGTGTAATTGCAATGACAGATATAGACCATTTTATATCATCATATAACATGCAGAAGTTTGTGGGAGAGAGTGTGGTCTACAATGTGAACTGTGGTCCATGCTTAATGGCAAAACCCCTGGATGTGTTTATCAATAGCAATTAATGTGCCACACTAATAAAAGATGTTTATGTGGGAGGTTGTGGGAGGTGTGGGAGGTGGGGTGTATGGGAATCTCTATATTTTTTGTGTAACATTTATGTAACCTAATTATCTTTTTTAAAAAAATAAAAAAATAAAGAAACAAAAAAAATTCACCACAAAAAGAAAAAAAAATAACACAGTGGAATTTCATACTTGGACCAATACTTCATGCATTTTTATGCTGTAGGTTGGTGTTCAGGAGGAAGAGAGGCCCAGCCAACAGTGAAACACAGGAAGAAACCAGGTGTTTCTTATTTGACATTGCCAAGATCCTGTTGGGACTACAGGAAACGAGCCCTGTAGAAGGGGCAACTCTTTATGCTTCAGTTACCGGTGACAGTAAGAGACATGTATAAAAACACTGAAGCAGAGAGGAATATTCCTAGTGACAGCTGTCAGTTTGATGTTTGGATTTCATTTATGTTTGTTTCTATACTTAAGTCTCAAATGATAAATTAGAAACCTTGGTCAGAGCTTGAAATTGTGCGCAAAAGCAAATAGCTCCCTAATTAAGGACTTGCCCTAAACTTGCCTTGTTTGTATATATTTTTTCGATTGTATTGCTAAGCAATCTATAATAAATTCTAAGATTCTTCCTTTAAGTTCATCTCCCACACTAAAAAAAAGTTAATGTTTCCCTCCCAGTCATGATGCCTTCCTGTTTATCTGTGACTTTTTAAAAAATAATCAATCTAACCCCTATCGTATTCGAGGCTTATACTGCTGTTGAAGCAAAATCACAAAGGGACCTAACAGATGCACAGTCATGAGGCAAGTGAACAAAACTGTGATGTTTTGAAATGGAATCAGTCACTGCAGAACTGTGTGATCTATGAGGGCATGATCCCTGTCACAGCCAGGAAAACAAAAGCACGTATGGTGGGAGACCTAGGAGACACTTGTCTCCAGACTTCTTTTTTGCTTATTCATTTGTAAATCTGTTCATTGGATTGGACATTAGTACTGGTCTTGTGGTGGTCTGAAGCTGCAGGTACTTCAGAAAAACAAGTGTTTAAATTTAACCCACTTTTATGGGTGTGGACACAGTATAAGCAGGACCTTTTAATAAGGCCACTTTGGTTAAACTGTAACCCACCTCCTGCAGGATGGGTCTTAATTCTATTACTGAAGTTCTTTAAAACAGAAATAAATTCAAACAAAGGAATAAAGGCAATAGACACAAGAAGCTGAAATCAACAAAACTCTAAAGAGAAGGGAGAGACAAGAGATGCCATGTGCCTTGTCATGTGGCAGAGGAACCAAGGATTGCTGGAAACCAGTATTTGGCAGTAGATGAGGATTCTGATAAATAATATAAACACAGGAAAGTTCTGCTACTACACGGTGTTAAGAATGTGAGAGTGTGATACGTGGGAAGAATATAACTTATGTAATTTATAGACTATTGTAAACAACAACATTAAAATATTTTTGTAGCAAAATCAAAATTCAAACTAAATTAATGCTAAAGGTAATAAAAAGAATATGGTGTTTGGTTTAATGAGACATGAATATGATTAAGCAGTTTTTACACTTCATTCTTTTTCAACAGTAAGGATACTTTCACTATGTCATTCAAATATTCTGGGTTCATCTGTATCTCTTTCTGAATACTAGAGGAACAATTGAGTTAGAAGTTGTAAGTAGATGAGACAAAAGTACCTGGAGAGAATTTTTAAGAACAATGCTTCCGTAACTTGCTGAGCTGATTTTATTTGTTTTTGTTTTTTTTAATTTCCAATTTAGTTATTCAAAAACCCTCTTTTTTATATGTTCCTGTGACTTTGAGATTATTTTTGTGAATCTCAAAAAGAGAAAGATTATTTTTGTAAATTAATCTATTCTTCTGGGTGTGATACACTTTGATTGCATTTGAGTCATCTGAGATGTCTTTGATTAAATTACCTGTTAAGATTAGGGCTTTGATTTGACCACATCAGTAAGGTGTAACTCAGGTGGATTCCTCACCCTCTGAGTGGGCTGATATAAATGGACACTCAATCAAGAAGACAGAGGAGAGAACTTTGCCATTTTTGATCCTAGGGACTCAGGGATAGATGAGTCATTTGCCTAATAGCTTACAGCTAACCTTGGGAAGAATGTCAAGTTTGAAATAGGAAGCCCTGAGAGACGAGCTCAATGCCAGTCTCCAGCTGAGAACAGGAAGAAATTGGGGCAATTGAGCTTCAAGAGAAAGAAGAAGCCCAGAGGGGAAGGCTGAAACCCAGCAGAGATCAGCTGCCATCTTGCTTCAAAACATGGCGTCTGACTTTGGTGTGAAAGCAACCTGACGTTGGGCTCCTTAGGGCCTTGTAACTGTAAACTTTTACCCCAAATAAATAACCTTTATAAAATCCAACAGATTTCTGTTAGTTTGCATTGGCACCCTTTAGCAGACTAATACAGTTCCATTTATCAAGCATATCTTGAATATTATTGTTCATGCATATTTGTTCACATATGCAAATATTTTCTCAACTAAATTATTTGATAGTAATTATTTTTAAAAATAGCTTTTTACTTATTATAAATACCAGGAATTCATCTGCACAAAACGATGGGAAATTTGTACTCCTGCCAATAACATTTTATTTATACACCTTTTGGCCTATATATTATGTGGTCTTTTATTAATTCTTTTTAAACTTATGGTCAAAACAATCTCATATTTGCTGAAACTTGTAGATATATTATTCTTATTGAAGTAGCAAACTACCTACAACATAAAGAATGTAAACATATTTGACAATATCAGAAGATGAGACTCAAGCTGTATTGTAGTAAAAAAATGACAATGAATGAAACACAAATCCATAGGAAGAAATGAAGGAAATCATAAATGTGAAATAAGAATGTTAATACATGAAACTCTATAAATACGTATATTCTATGCTTTCTTCTCTTAGATTCTTTAAAATACATATGCTTTTATAAACTAATACTTATAAAATACACTTTGAATATGTAAGATATATAGATGCAATATGTATAGCAGTAATAGAACAAAAATGAGAGGCATGGATCAATATTGAAAAATTTTTCTACATTTAACTGGAACTGAATATAATTTTAAAGCATACCTTGGTGTTTTAGTTTGCCACAAAGCTGATGATGCAAAGTACCAGAAATTGTTTGGATTTTATATTGGGAATTTTATTTATGGTAAAAGTTACAATTCTGAGGTTGTGGAATATCCAAATCAAGACACAATCAAAGATGCTTTCTCATCAATGTAAGTTGCTGCTGATTCTGGCATGTTGCCATGTGTTGAAGCAAGATGGCCACTGATCTCTCCTGAGGACCTTCCCTTTCCTTCCAAAATCTACATTCTCCTGGAGCACAGCTGTAGGCAACCTGGCATAAGGCTTGCCTTTTACTGGGACTCCTATCCCCTTCTTGGCTTCCCCACTTTATTCCCAAATTCATCTGTGATAGCAGGTCTCCTCTATTCTTGAGCTGCTGTACAGGCCCACCCTATTGGGTGCATTGTACTTAAGCAAACCTCTAGTTATCTCTTAAATGGGAGGATCAAAAATAGCAGAGCTCCCTTTTCCTTTGTGTGTGTTTTTCTTTCTGTGTGTCTGTTTATATCAAACCCAGCAAGAGGGCAGATACTCAAGCTGGCTTATGACTTACTGACATAGTCAAAGCAAACATGTCTCATGCCCAAAGGGTGGAGTAGTTAAAAAACATAATCTTTCTTTTTTTGGAATTCATAAAAGAATTTCAAACTGTCACCATCTGGTAATTGAAAATATATATAGCTACTCATTCTTGTTAAAAGCTCTCTGCAAACTAGTAATAGAAAACAAAATCCTCTACTGGATAAGGAACATCTACAAACACCTACAGGTCTCAACATACTTAATGGTAAGAAGGTAGATGTTTCGCCCCCCTATAAGATTGTGAATAAGACATGAATGTCTACTTTTACTCCACTTATTTGAGGATAGGCTTTTT
Source organism: Cabassous unicinctus (assembly GCA_029593785.1). Classification (NCBI taxonomy): domain Eukaryota; kingdom Metazoa; phylum Chordata; class Mammalia; order Cingulata; family Chlamyphoridae; genus Cabassous; species Cabassous unicinctus. Next base: position 8,940 of record JAQZBX010080277.1, read on the forward strand.
GATTTCTGTAAAAAAAAAAAACTCTGAAAATTTGATAAGATTTGAGTTAAGTTACAAAATGGGAGAAAACTTTTGCAAAGCATATATCTGATAAAGATTTCATATTCAGAATTTTAAAAAAAATTACTACAATTCAAGAACAACAGGACAAAATATCAAAGTAAAATAGGAGCAAAGGTCTTTAGTAGACATCTTCCTGAAAAATATATATACAAATGGTCAATAAGTACAAGAAAAGATGCTCAATATCTTTAGCTATTAAAGAACTGCAAATCAAAATGACAATGAGATACCCTTTTAAACCAAAGCAGATGGCTATTTAAAAATAGGAAATTGACAAGTTCTTGTGAGGATGTTTAGAAATTGATATACTTGTGCATTGCTCATGGGAATGTAAAATGGTGTAACAGCTGAGGAAAACAGTTCAGCACGTCCTCAACAAGCTAAACAGAATTACCACATGACATGGTAGTTCCACTCCTAAATATGTATCCCAAAAATTGAAATCAGGGACTCAGATACTTGTATACCAAAGTTTATAGGCACATTATTCACAATAGTCAAAAGGGGGATACAATTTAAGCATCTATTAAGAGAAGAAAAGATAAAATATGCTGGAGACTTAAAAATAAAAAGGAATGAAATTTGATAAATGCTCAACCTAGATGGACTTATGCTAAGTGAAATAATTCAGACATAAAAGGAAAATTATTGTATAATTCCACTTACATGAAATATATAGAATAAGTTCATTCAAAGAGACAGAAAGTATATTAAGGCTGGCAATGGGGATGGGGATTATTGCTAAACGGAGACAGAGTTCCGTTTAGAATGGTGAAAAAGTTTTTGATAATATATGCTGGCAATGGTAGAACAATATTATATATGCAATTAATGTTCTTGAATTGTGACACTTAAAATGCATAAATGACAAATTTTATGGCATATATATAAATATTTATATATATTCCACAATATACCACAAAAAATAAATGAAATTGAGGATACAGTTCCATTTATATTAGCATTAAAAGGAAATGAGAGTTCAGAAATCATCACATACATGTATTTTCAATCATTCTCCCCACGAAGCCAAGGCAAATCAGTGGGTCAAAGAAGAGTCTTTTCAGCAAATGGTACTGTGACAACTGGATATCTAAAGTTAAATGAATTAATTTGGTCCCACATATCAAACCATATGCAAGAATTAGCTAAAAATGTATTATGAACCTAAATGTAAGGGATACACTATAAAAATCTTAGAAAAAAAATTTAAGAGCAATATCTCATGACCTTATGTTAAGAATGGATTCTTATGTATGACACGAAAAGCAGAAGCAATGACAAAAAAAAAAAAATAGAAAAATTAAAGTCCTTCAAAATCAAACTTTCATGGTCAAATGACATTAATGAGAAAGTGGCAAAACAACTTCTAGAATGGTAGAACATATTTGCAATTCATATTTAGAATATACTGGCATCAGACTTGTATCTACAATATATTTTTGAAAATAACAAAGCTCAATAATCTAAATAATTCAAATTAAAATGGACAATTGAATAGGAATATCTTAACAAAAGAAATGACCATCAAGAACGTGAAATAATTCTCAACATCATTATTCATTAGTGAAATGCAAATAAAACTGCAATGGGATATCACTTCACACCCTCTAGAATGGATTTAATGAAAAAGAAAGACAATATTATATATCAGGGAAATGTAGAGAAATTAGATTCCTCATTCATATGGTGGGAATGTAAAAGGATAAAGAAACTTTTTAGAACAGTTTGGCAGTTCCTCAATATATTAAATGTAGACTTAATACTAATATATGAACTAGCATTTCATTTCTAGGTATATAGCAAAAAGAATGAAGACATATGTCCACCCAGGAAACAAGAAATGAATATTTACACTACCAAATTTCACAGCAAACAAAAAATGGAAAAACTTAACATATCAATTAACTGGTGAATGATAAATACAATTTGGAATATCTATATAATGGAATACTATTTAGCAATAGAAATAAAATACAAATACATGCTACAGCATGTTGAACCTGAAAACATTATGCTAAGTGAAAGTCACCAGTCACAAAATATTACAACATTCCATTTATGTGAAATATTCAGAACAAGCAAATCTATATGTAAGGAGAATAGATTAGTGGTTGTTAAAGCTTGGGCTGTAGAGGTGTCAGTTGAAAGAGGTGGGGAATGTCTCCTAACAAATATGGAGTTTTCTTTTGGATTGAAGAAGATGTTCTAAATGTAGACTCTGATGATGATTGCAGAAATCTGTAGATGTAGCAAACACCATCAAATGGTATATGATAAATGGATGAATTCTATGATATGGGGATTATATCTCAATAAATATGGGGAGGAATTGGTAGAGGAAAGGGACGGGAAAAATTGAAAGACATAGAGAACATATAAAGAATAAAACAAGTAAAAATATTTAAAACTGCTGAAATCCTCTTTTCTGCAAATGTCAATCTTTTCATGTTGTTTATAACACTTTCCTTAATTATGACATTTGTTTACACACAAGAAGACATCAATTGTAGGGACAAATGTTTTAAGAGAAGAACACAAATTTTCATAATGTAGGTGTCTTAATCTTTAATGGTATTTCCTATGTAGGCTTAATTCCGTTAATATTTTCATGCAATATGAGAATAATAGGAGATGCTTCAGAGGATCTCAATAAATTATACATACACCTAACTCTATTGTGTAGCAATACCTCTATTTTCACTTGATAATTGGAATCATTCATTTAACCAGTATATGTTAAAACTTTATTTTAATCTGAAAAGAAAAAATAATTCCCTGGACCTTGAATAGATTAATATTATTATACAACTGAAAAGAGGGAAAAAATAAAGGAAAAAAATAAGAATGGTCTCAGTACATAGAGAATCAATATCACTAAAGTATATAAATATTGACACATAGAATGGGCAATAATCTAGTCTACCATGGGGAATCAAATTACCAAATGAATGGAAGCCTAATTCTCTGGTAATAGATAAGTTCATAATTTAGTTTGAGAACTAGGTAGTCGGGTCAATCTACCTGTCTCTAAAATTGTTATTTAAGAGGAGCTCATCTCTAAGATTACATGAATTGACCCCAAGTTATTAAGAATATCTGCTGTGCATCAAAGGAGAATATCAAGAATGTGAAAAGATGACATATAGAATAGGAGGAAACTGTTGCAAAGAATATATCAGATAAGGGCTTAATACCTAGAATTTATAAAGAACTTTTACACCACAACACTACTAAAAGACAAGAATCTCAATTAAAATAAGCAAAAGACTGGAATAGATATTTTCCAAGGTAGATAAACAAATGGTCTATAAGCTTATGAAAAGATACACAATATCATTAGCACTAGGGAAATGCAAATCAATACCACAATGAAATACCACTTCACACTTACTAGGCTGGCTATTAATTTTAAAAAAGGGAAAGCAACAACTGTTCAAGAAGATGCAGAGAATTGGATGATTACTTCATTGTAGGTAGAATGCAAAATGGTGTAGTCACTGTGGAAAGTAATATAGCAGAGTAACAAAAAATTAAATATTGAATTACCATCTGCAGCAGTTTGACAGTACTTATGAATTCCAAAAAAGAATGATTATGTTTGTAAATTGGTCTGTCTCTCTGGGTGGGAGCCAGTTGATTGTATTAGATTCACCTGAGACACCTTTGATTAAATTACCTGTTAAAATTAGGGTTTTGATTCAACTACATCAGCAGAGCATGACTCAGGGTTGAGCACACACCCCCTTGGTGGGCTGATATAAATGGATACTCACTCAAGAAGACACCCCAGAAGAGAGTGAGATGTATTTTTTTTTATCCTGAGGTCCCAGAGAGAGATAAGCCATTCTCCTGATAGCTTACAGCTGACTTTGGGAAGAATGTCAAGACTGATATAGGAAGCTGTTAGAGAAAAGCCCTATGCCAGCCTACAGTTGATATCAGAAGAAGCTGGGCCCATGCAACCTTAAGGGGAAGAAGGAAGGAAAGACCAGGTAGAGACCCCCTGCCATCTTGCTTCAACAGATGGCAACAGACTTTGGTAAGAAAACAGCCTTCAGTTGGACTCTTAAGGGCCTTGTAACTGTAAGCTCTTATCGGAAATAAATACCCTTTATAAAAGCAAACATATTTCTGGTACTTTGCATTAGCACCACTTTGGCTGACTAATACAGAATTTGGTACCAGTAGAGTGGGGTGGTGCTTTTGCAATTACCAAAAATGCTGGAATGGTTTTATCCATGGCTAAGAGGTAAATTATTTGGAGGAATTGTGAGATGATTGAAGGAAAAGGCTTAGACTGCTTTGAAGAGGCTTTTGGTGGTAATATGGAGCCTAAAGTTACTTCTGATAAGGACTTAGAAGGAAATGATGAAATTATTATTGCAAACTAGAGGAAAGGCAATCAATATTTTAAAGTTGCATATCTCTTAGCAAGATTGACTGCTGATAGTATATGGAAGAAAGAATTTGAAAATTATAAGCTTGGACATTTAGCCAAGGATATTTACAAACTAAATGTGGAAATGCAGCCTGGCTTCTCCTTGCATCTTATAGTAAAATGCTAGATGTAAAAGCTAAGCGGAGAACTGAATTTTTGGACACAAAGAAACCAGAAACTGATTATGGAAATTCCAAGCTTCTGGAAATCAAGCCCACAGATAGTAGTGCCCCATTTGTGGAATTAACTACTTAAAACTTGTAAGTCAGTATTGAAAATGCAGTTATCCAAGAAAGGCTTATGGAAAGTCTTACTGTCTGTTGGCTTGGACCCCTTTCTCCTGCATGCTAAAGGAACGAGCTTTTTGAGAAAGTTGTATGAACAAAACCATGTCATCCTGGACTAAA
>JAQZBX010080278.1:0-13849 GCA_029593785.1 Cabassous unicinctus
GAAGTTACAACTGACCCCACAGAAATAAAAAGGCTCATAAGAGGATATTATGAGAAAATGTATACCAACAAAATAAACCACCTAGATGAAATGGACAAATTCCTAGAAAAGCACAAACAACCTACACTGACACTACAAGAAATACGAGAATGTAACAAACCAATCACTTTTAAAGAGATTGAATCCAACATGAAAAATCTCCCAAAAAAGAAAAGTCCAGGAACAGATGGCTTCACAGGTGAATTCTACCAAGCATTGCGAGAATTAACACCAATCCTGTTTAAACTCTTCCAAAATATTGAAGAGGAGGGAAAATTACCCAAAACATTTTATGAAGGCTAGCACCACCCTAATACCACAGCCAGATAAAGCTACTACAAGAAAAGAAACTTACAGTCCAATCTCTATAATGAACATAGATGCAAAAATTCCTAACAAAATATTTGCAAATAGAATCCAACAGCATATCAAGACTTATACACCACAACCAAGAGGGATTCATCCCTGGTTTTCAAGAGTGGTTTAACATAAGAAAATCAATTAATGTAATACCCCACATTAACAAACTGAAGGAAGAAACTACATGATTATCTGAATTGATGCAGAAAAGGCATTCAAAAAAATCTAGCATCCTTTCTTGATAAAAACACTTTGAAAGACAGGAATAGAAGGAATGTTCCTCAATATGATAAAGGGCATATATGAAAAACCCATAGCCAACATCGTACTCAATGGGGAGAGAATGAAAGATTGCCCTCCAAGATCAGGAAAAAACAATGATGCCCACTCTCACCACTGTTATTAAACATTGTGCTAGAAGTTCTAGCTAGAGCTAATTAGAATTAGAATTAGAATTTTTCTAATTAGAAAAGAAAAAATAATAAAAGGCATCCAAATAGGAAAAGAGGAAGTGAAATTCTCACTATTTGCAGATGACATGATCCTATATTTAGAAAATTCTGAAATGTCGATGACAAAACTTCTTGAGCTAATAAATGAGTTCAGCAAAAAGGCAGGATATAAGATAAACACACAAAAATCAGTAATATTTCTGTACACTAGTATTGAACAATCTGAGGAGGAAATCAGGGTAAAAATTCCATTTACAATAGCAACAAAAAGACTCAAATACCTAGGAAACAATTTAACCAAAGAAGTACAGGACCTACATGCAGAAAACTACAAAACAATGCTAAAAGCAATCAATGAAGACCTAAATAAATGGAGTGACATTCCATGTCCACAGATTAGAAGACTAAATATCGTCAAGATTTCAATTCTACCCAAAATGATTTATAGATTCAATGCAATACCACTCAAAATTACAACAGCCTATGTTACAGAAACAGAAAAGGCAATTACCAAATTCATTTGGAAGGGAAAGTGCACTGAATAGCCAAAAGCGTTCAAAAAAAGAGTTGCAATGTGTAAGGAATTTCACTGCCTAACCTTGAAACATATTACAAAGCTACAGTAGTCAAAACAGCATGGTACTGGCATAAAGATAGACACATCAATCAGTGGGATAGAATTGAGTGCCCAGAAATAAACCCTCCACTCTACAGCCAACTGGTTTTTTTACAAACGCACCAAAGCCATGTTAATGGGCCTAAACAGTCTTTTCAACAAATGGTACTGGGACAACTGGATATCCATAACCAAAAGAATTAAAAAGCACCCCTATATCACTGCCTATACAAGAATCAACCACAAATGGATCAAAGACCTAAACATAAAAGCCAGGACCATAAAACTACTAGAAGAAAAAGTAGGGAAACATCTTAAAGATCTTGTGGTAGGTGGTGGTTTCTTGGGTCTTACACCCAAAGCATGAGCAACAAAAGAAAAAAATAGATAAATGGGACCTTCTCAAAATTCAACAATTTTACATCTCACAGGACTTTGTCAAAAGGGTGAAAAGGCAGCTGACTCAATGGGAGAAAATATTTGGAAATCACATATCTGATAAAGGTTTAATATCCATGCTATACAAGAGATCCTACAACTTAACAATAAAAAGACAAATGAGCCGATTACTAAATGTCAAGACTTGAATAGACATTTGTCCAAAGAAGAAATACAAATGGCAAAAAAACACGTGAAAAAATGTTTAACATCACTAGAGATTAGGGAAATGCAAATCAAAAGTACAATGAGATATCATTTCACACCTATCAGAATGGCCATTACTAAAAAGACAGAGAACTACAAGTGTTGGAGAGGATGTGGAGAGATAGAACACTTATTCACTGTTGCTGGTAATGTAGAATGGTATAATCACTGTGGAGGACTCTTTGGCAGTTCCTAAAGAAGTTGAATACAGATTTGCCACATGACCTGGCAATACCACTACTGGGTATACACCCAGAAGAACTGAGAGCAGTGACATAAACAGACATCTGCACACCAATGTTCACAGCAGCATTATTCATGTTTGCCAAAAGATGGAAACAATCCAGAAGTCCATCAACCAATTATGGATAAACAAACTGTGATGTATACACGCGATGGAATATTATGCAGCTGTAAGAAGAAATGAAGTTGTAAAGCATATGACAACATGGATAAAGCTAGAGGACGTTAGGTTGAGTGAAGTAAGCCAGACACAAAACAACAAATATGATTTGCGTATGTATGATTGCGCTACTGTGAACTAAATATATTGTGTAATCTCATGGAATTAACAACTTGAATGTAGGTCACCAGAAAATAGAAAGAGGTTAGAAAATAGAAAGCTGAGGGTTAATTTGTGCAGAATTGGTAAAAAGGATGTGTGTTAATCTTTGGAAATGAATAGAAAAGTTGAAAGTACAGCATAATGTTTGTAACTAGCAATACTATTTATTATGTAGGTATGACAGTGGTTTCAAGAGAAAGTCTAAGGTCATGTATACTACTAAAAGGAAAGCTGAAAAATGTAACATGAGAATGTATAGCATAATAATACTGCATGTGAATTATGAATATGGGTAAAATTGCATATATAAAACCATTTTTCTTTGAAACTGAACTAATATATGTTAACACTATAAGATGTTAATATCAGACAAAAATATTATGCTACATGAAAGAAACCCGACACAAAGTACTACATATTGTATGATTCCATTTATATAAAATGTAACTGTAAATCAGTTAATAAAGATGAAATTAGATTAGTGGTTGTGTAAGGCTAGGGAAGGATAGAGGGATTGAGAGGTGACTGCTAAAGGGTGTGGGGTTTTTCTTTTTGGAGTAATGAAATTTTTCTAAAATCTTTTGTGGTGATGAGTGCACAACATTGTGATAATACTAAAAGGCATTGATTATAAACTCTGGATATACTGTATGGTATGGGAATATATCTCAATAAAACTGCTTAATATAAATAAATAAATGTGCAAGCATAGCCAGAAATAGCAGCTATGTATGGCAGGGGAAGCACAGAGAGATTGAGAGGTAAAGAATTTTCTTGGTTTTTTTTTGTCTGTTTATTGTTTATTACTGAAATAATGAAAATGCTCTAATAATGATTGAAGTGATGAATGCACAACTATGTGATTATACCAAATACTACTGATCATATACTTTGGATGAATTGTATGCTTTATTAATTAATATGTATCAACAAAATTGATTTGTTTTTGAAAAAGTAAAATTAAAAAAATATAAAACCCTCTATCGGATATGTGGTTTCCAAATATCTTCTCCCATTATATAAGATGTTGTTTTATTTTCATGATAAAGTCCTTCGAGGCACAAAAGTTTTTAATTTCGATGAGGTTCCACTTATCTATTTTTTCTTTTGTTGCTTCTGCTTTGGGTGTAAAGTCTAAGAAACCGTTGTCTAACACAAAATCCTGAAGATGCTTTCCTACGTTTTCTTCTAGGAGTCTGATAGTTCTGGCTCTTATATTTAGGTCTTGATCATTTTTTTTTTTTTTAGAAGTACCAGGGATTGAACCCAGGGCCTCATACATGCAAAGCAGGCACTCAACCACTGACCTACACCTGCTCCCAAGTCCTTGATCCATTTTGAGATGATTTTTGTATATGGTGTGAGGTAGGGACCTGCCCATATTTTTACAATCATTTTTCCATAGTATTTGTCACCTTTTAACGTAATATATATTTTGCTTATTTATTAAACTTATTTATTATCTGTCTATCCTCACTGAAATGAAAGGTGTACAACTTTATTTGGTATTCCAAGTACCAGAACAGTGCCTGACACATAGTAGGTACTCAATACATATTTGTTGAACAAATGAATGAACTGATTCATGCTTAGTTCCTTAGAAACATGTGGAAGCAAATACCAATTTATATGAAAAAATCCTTACCTAATTTCCTTGTCTTTGTGAAAAGTCCCACTATTCTTGATATTTCTATTATAAATTTTCACTTATAACAGTAAAAATAGAAACCCTCTGAATTTTACCTTGACTTTGTGGGTCTTGTTCAGGTTAGAAACTTGATCAATCAATTGCTTGACGGAGTTGGAACTAACTTTCCCATCCTCCAAACGATGATAAATTAATCGTGGTTTTCCTTCAGGGTTTTTCAGAAATGCTTCTTCACAGTCTTCCAATAAAAGGCTAGATTGGAAATAGGCATTTCTTGTGCTACACTGCACTGTGGCAGCAAACAGTTAGTCAATCAACATTATTGCCAATAATGGGATTTTACTGCAATGTATAACAGCCAGAAAAGGTCTTATTGCAGAAAAATCAAAGTTTTCCAAAAATGGATGCTTTTATACCTCTGATCCCTTTTGGTATTAAAATACAATATATTCATTAGCAGACAATGAGAGGAGGTACAATAAATTGTGCATTCATTTAAAGTTTAAAGCATATGTAAATTTGCTTTACTTTTAAACCTAAAAAATCTCATAAATATTGTCTAGTCCATTAAAAATAATGGACTAGACTCATGAGACATTGCAAATAAACAAAAACATAATTCCATTTATAAATATGATTTCCAAGTTAATATAAATATTATCCACCTAAAGGATTCAAGGTTTTTCTCTTCTCTAGTCCTTTAGCCTTTTCTCATCCAAGGAATGACCCAAATCCTTATAACCAAAATACACTATAGAAAAGAGCTGGGGATAAATATTGGAGGTTAGAAAACAACTGTGAGACATTAAAAGTCCTAACTGAGGTAAAGGTAAAATAATTTTTTAAGCTTTGTTACAGGGTAACAACTACATTTTGTGTTACTCCAATTTAAATTCTAGAAAAATCTTAGAATAATATACTGAAGTTTTCTGCACTACAAGGCAAACTGCAACCAATTCCCCTTTCTAAGTAAAAGTTTGTCTCAAGAGGAAATTTAGAGTGTATGTGTAGGGGAGAACTATTATGTGGTTGTGAATTTGTATAATAAACTGAGTACCAGCCCTAAATATAAAATAGAAGAAAACAATATTGTTATATATTTCTGTGACAAGCCAATCTATCCAAACCATAGACATTTTACATGTTAAAATAATTTTGACCATGTTCTATAGAACAGAAAATTAGAATTTCAAAGGTTCATTTGTTACTACTTTAGGAGAAAATTATGTGGCCAAAGAGTGGACCTTCTGTTCAGACACATGTTCCTAACTCAAAACAACCTCCTACAAAACGGACATATGGGACTCAAGAGGAAATGATAGGTTGTCGAGGATTTGGTTCAAATAATTTGGTGGGAGGAAAGTAGACCGGGATAAGATAAAACAAATTGGTCATGATTTGATAATTTCTGAAGCTAGAGAGTACGACAGGCCAGCTACTAGGGTGGCAATTTACCCTGTAGGACCCAGTCAGAAAGTGGCCTAACTACAGAAATGTGTGGAGGGGGGGTGCTAGAAGAGATGCCACTTTGTGAGACTGACAAGGAATTAAAGAGTGAGGCTGACCAGTAATGAAGACATTTCAGTCACAGACAAGAGCTCCCGCTTAACTAAGTTCTATAAAGAGACTGGCTAAAAAGAACAGAATGAAATCAAGAATAGGGCCTAAGAAGTCCTACAAGGTGGTACGATTATCCTTTGGGCACTGAAGACTTCCCAAGAGTGAACTCTTCTTTGAGAAAGATGGATGATCCACTGAAGAAAACCAGTCTGAGTTGATCCTCTGTACTGCCATCCAAAGGTAGAAGAAGACTCTTCTTCTACATAGGTAAAAGCATTCTAAATCAGCCTGAACTCTTAGTATTTTAGCTCCCATACTTCACTATAAGAGATCTCTCCTCTGATTCTAGGCAGAGTCAAAAGGATCAATGATGGATTTTACGCAAGGTTGTCTGGTAAAATTTAGAGCCCCACATACTTGAGTACACAGTTAATGTCAGAGTTGATCTGCAATAAAAGGAAAATGCTTAGAAAAATTAAAACCAATCAGACAACAAATCTCGGAAGAAAAATCAACCACTCATTAAACCCATTTTGTCTTTTAGTTATGTATCTAATTCATAAAAATAAAAAACTTTATTTGAGACATTCTTTGATGTGATTATATTCACATTATAAGGAAACTCTTCACTTTACTGGGTTTATTTGAGTAGTAAGCTCCTCGGGGCATTTTAAAGTATGATTCAACACCTACATAAGTGTTCAAGTACACATGTAACCACATAAAGTTCAACTGCCTCTCAATCTGTATCCAAAGAAAGAAAACAATGAAAGTTAATACTGATCATTGAAATCAGGGGTCACTTATATTTTCTGTGAAGGATCAGATGGTAAACATTTTAAGTTTTGTGGGTCATATGGTTTTGTTCAGAACTACTCAACTCTGCTACTGTGCAGCCATAGAATATGCATAAATAAATGAGCATGCCTGTGTTTCAATAAAACTTTATTTACAAAAACAGGCAGCTGACTATATTTGGCCTCCAGACCCTAATTTGCTGACCCTTGATTAAAATGATCTTGATGTTAATCATATGACCTATTAAACAAATCTAATAGTATAAAGCTTTTAATTATTTTTATTTAAGTGTAAAACAGTCATAGAATTTACTGAATATCATAGATTGTTTTGGGTTATAAAATGCAATTAAAACTCTCTTTGAAGTTCATTTGGCAATCTCATTACTATTTACAAGCTTAACTCCAGTAATAAATTATAGCTTTTTTTCACCTTACCTTGGTAAAGTTAAGTGAATAAATAAAATAACCAATGAACTCTTCTCAATTTCCCATTTTCTTACAGTGAGGTACTGAGTTTCAATATCTATTGGAAAGTACACAGCATGGAAAAAATATCCCATTGTCTCGCACATTCTTTTAAGTTTAGGTGAATAGTCCTAAAAATAAATTAAAATATATAAAAGCATAACTTATTTAATTAAAGATCTAGTGAACTTAACACTACTTAATATAAAAACACATGCTTTAGAACAGGTTACTGTTGGATATTTTTTCATTTAAAATAAAAAAAAACAGTCACATTTTAAAGAAAAGTTTGAATAAAAAAGGCAAGATTTTCTATAAAACAAAGTTAATAATAGCTTAATAACTTGGCTGTTTTCTAGCTCAGAAAATGAGTTGTTTCATAATACAAACTAAAACAATGAGAGAAGGTATGAGGCTATTTTGCTTTGGTATTTGTTTATTATTATTTTTATTACTATGAACAATTTCTGTTTTACTATTTATACAGAGTGAAAAACATAAATCCATCGATCTATATAGTAAAGAGCATTTATCATGATATATTAGAACATAAATGCAGACAGATATAAATTCAGAATATGTTAGTCTACAAGTAATGATGATTCTTAGGCAAGAAATTAGTAATTACCTCAAAATGTCCTTTAGACCAGCCTATATTAAGTTAGTGGGTAGAAGCTTAGGGATTTGAAATATTTTTATCTTTTTACCAAAATTGAGTAATATATCAAAGCAAATCTAAATGAATTTATTAATCAATATCTGGAAGAAGTTAATATAATAGGTATAACGCATAACATGCAAATTTATTTTTAATTCACTTAGAATAGTGGTCATCCAATAGTTTCTATAAAGGCTCAGGTGGCAAATATTTTTACAAAAATAATAAAATAATAGCTTAACAAGTTGGCTGTTTGGGCAGGGGTTTTGGGGGCCCATTCAATCTCTTATAGTTTACTCTGTCATTGTAGTAGAAAGCAGCCACTGACAATACATAAAACAATGACCAAGGTAGTGTTCCAATAAAATTTTATTTATAGACACCGAAACTTGAATTTCATAGAATTTTCACATCACAAATATTCTTCTTCTTTTGATTCTTTTTCAGACTTTGAATAATGTAAAAACCAATCTTAGCTCTGAGCCATATAAAAACAGGCAGCAGGTCAAATTTGGCCCACAAACTGTAGTTTGCCATCCCCTGCCTTAGAATAACTCCAATGGCTGCCTTGAAAAATTAAAAACCAAAATAAGGATCAAATTTTGATAAGGAAACAGATTCAAGGATAGAGCTAGAAGATATAATAACTAAAGCTGGCACTATCAACAGGGTTCTTAAACATTATAGAGAAAGTGAAAAGAAGAATTCAAAAAGCATAACATTCCAACATCTTAATTTGATATTCAAAACTCTCGACAACTATTTAGAGCCTTCTTTTTCCATCTTAGCTATATTATTACTCCCAGAAAGTTACAAACAAACAAACAAACAAACAACCTTGATTCACACCATCTATCCTTCCTTGAATGTACTGATAATACTAAACAAGATTTTCTCTTAAAAGCCTAAGATGCTTCCTATTCTTTAAGAATATCATCTAGTAGGTAGTAAACTACTTGGTTTAGATGTAGTAGTATCACAAATAGGATATAATATTCACTTGTATTCTAAATCAGTAAATAGAGAATTTTAAAATATCCTCACCTTAAGGAAAAGATCCATGTCGGGCTGGGTTTCGTCTGTGTAAATGAGGTAACATCTGACAGTGTTACTCCACAGAGTATGTGAAAACAAGGGAGTAACTTGTAATAAACTAGCTACAGCAACATCCCAGTCATCTGAAAATAAATATTTCCCATTAAGTTCATGAAAGTAATACCAGAAAATACTTTGAAAAGATAATTTTTTAAAAGATGAAAACACAACAGGCATCATGGAATGGAATCTGATCTCATATGTTAATACTGACATAGCTTCTAGAATAATATATTGGAAGTCAGTTCTCTAGCCTCAAATTATATCCTGGGACTTGAAACAATGAATGTCACCAGTGGTCTTTCTTGGGACACCTGTGGTTCCAGTCAAATGTCATGAACTATTTTGCATCAGAGCGTCAAGTAGTTTGCTATTTGAAGGGAGTCCACATGCCCAGGCTGGTCTATGGTTTTACCTACTTATTCTTGAAATACATTAAGTAAAAAAGAAGAGCTTAAGAATGGCATAAAATGAAAGTAACCATATGCTATTTAATTATAATGAGAATTTAAGACGTACTTGGCTAATTTAAAAGGCATAATTAATAAAAACAACTTTCAATTTACTAAAAGATGAATAACTGCATTATTTTAAGTAAAAAGAGAGAAGTTTCTTCTAACTGCTTAGGTCTGCACTATTACTGAAATTCTGAACAGATCCTAGAGCTACTATGGACACAAAATTATATAAAAATAATATAAATATTCTTTTGAATTGAACCCAGAACCGTGTACACGGGAAGCAGGCACTCAACCACTGAGCTACATCCATTCCCCAATGAGAGCTGTTTTTGTTTTTGTTTTGTATTTGTTTGTTTATTTTGTTTTTAGGAGGTACTGGGGATTGAATCCAGGTCCTCATACATAGGAAGCAGGCGCTCAACCACTTCAGCTACATCCGCTACCTAAATATTCTTTTTGTTATTGTTGTTGTTTGACAGTCCTTTACTGTAAAATTGTAAAATAAATAAGAAAAGTAGATGGAAATAAATTACAAATTTTAATAGAGCATGCAGGTCCAGGTTAGATATAATCAATTAGAAAAAACAGCATAGCAACAAACATTTATAAATGTAAATAATAATTCAAATATGATAGAAATTAATTATAACATAAATATAATTTTTATATTACAACTCTAATCTCTAAGAATGAAAGAAATATTGGTTTAGTTATTTAATTTCCATTTAGGTCATAATTCCTTCTAGAAAATCAAATTCCTATTTGGGAATTCTTCACATCTTATTGGAATGAATTACAGCAGAAAACAATTTCCCAAGTCATAATTTTATGAGGCAGAAAAACTCAAAATCTTGTTCAACAGTAGTCATGCTAAATCATTATTGATTCAGACAGATTATTTTAATTAAAGAGTATGAATGAAAAAGGGTTAAAGAAAAAAGAAGTATCCAAAAATATATCTCTTCTCCAATCTTCCTCAATGAAAAGTGTTTATTTTATATGAAGAAAATTACAGACTACTGATCACAGGAACAATTTGCCAGTTGTACTAAGAAATTATTGTCCACATACTATAATATTGTTATTTTACAATTATCTGGTCTAGTACAGCTCTTTTTTTGGTTACTATTTCATGGAATAACTTTTGCCAACCTTTCACTTTTAACCTGATTGTATCCTTATGTCTGAAGTGGGTTCTCTTGTAGAAAATATATAGATGGTTCATTTTTTAAAAAATCCATTCTATCAGTCTATAACGTTTGATTGGGGAGTTCAATCCATTAACATTCAGTGTTATTACTGTAAAGAAGGCATTACTTACTTCATCCATTTTGTCCTCCGGTTCTCTGTTGTCGTACCGTTCTATGGTATGACATACGATATCTTTAGTTTACCCCTTCTAACAATCTTCATTTCTATACTCTACTCCAAATCTCTGGTCCTTGTTTTTTCCTTTCAGGCTGCAGCACCACCTTTAGTATTTCTTGTAATTCTGGTCTTTTGGTAACATACTCTATCAGCTTTTGTTTGTCTGTGAAGACTTTGAACTAACCCTCATTTTTGAAGGACAGCTTTGCCGGATACAGAATTCTTGGCTGGCAGTTTTTCTCTTTCAGTACCTTAAATACATCATACCACTTTCTTCTCTCCTCCATGGTTTCTGAGGACAGGTTGGCACTTAATCTAATATATTTTTCCTTGTATGTGATGCTTTGCTTTTCTCTTGCTGCTTTCAGAATCCTCTCTTTATCTCTGATATTTGTCCTTCGGAATAGTAGGTGTCTCGGGGTAGGTCTATTTGGAATTATTCTGTTTGGGGTGTGTTGTCCTTCTTGGACATTGATATTTATGTCTTTCATAAGAGTTGGGAAGTTTTTGGTCATTATTTTCTCAAATATTCTTTCTGATCCTTTTCCGTTCACTTCTTCTTCTGGGACACCAGTAATGTGAATGTTTGTGCATTTTGCATTCAATTCCCTGAGATCCTGTTCCATTTTTCCCATTCTGTTTTCTTTCTGTTCTCCTATCTTTTCCAGTTCAGATGTTCTGTCCTCAAAGTCACTAATTCTGCCTTCAAGCAATTCAAATCTGCTCTTACGTGCCTCTAACGTATTTT
The DNA here is from genome assembly GCA_029593785.1 of Cabassous unicinctus. Taxonomy (NCBI): domain Eukaryota; kingdom Metazoa; phylum Chordata; class Mammalia; order Cingulata; family Chlamyphoridae; genus Cabassous; species Cabassous unicinctus. Next base: position 11,481 of record JAQZBX010080278.1, read on the forward strand.
TAATCTCATCCATTGTGTTTTTCATTCCCTTAAGGTGTTCCTTTTCTTTGCAGACTTTCAAATTGTTCTTTATGCTCACACAGTGTCTTCTTAATATCCTTTATCGCTTTAGTCATATTTTCTTTCAATTCTTTAAATTGATTAGGGAGAGCTGCATGATTATCATTGATTGTCTTAAATCCTGTAACTCTTCAGGATATTTGGTTTGTTCTTTTGGCTGGGCCATCTTTTCCTGTTTCCTAGTATGGACAGTAGTTTTTTGCTGATGTCTAGGTATCTGAATATGTTGGCGAATTTACTCTGATGGCCAATTTCTCTCTGGCGCATTGTTTGTTTTTTTCACAGCTCTTCTCTGATGTTTCGTTCAACTTACTCTCAGTTTTTAAAATTGCCCAGCTTAAGTTTTTTAAATCAGGCCAGGGACTCACTAGTGGGATGTAGATTTTCTCTGGAGGGTTGGATACAAAGAATGCAATTTTTGTCCATACAATTTCCAGACCCGCCAGCAGATGGCACTATTCAGAGCGCCTTTCCCCAGAGGTGTTTCAGTCTCTGCTTCCTTGTATTTGTGTGTTGAATCTCCAGAACAGAGATTCAAAGCAGGCTCTGCTGGCCAAACTCACTGAAAAAAGCACCCCACCCTCCCCTCCCTTTTCCCTAGAAACAGCTAACAGAGGAGAAGATGTCTGTTCCCCTCTTAGTCGGCTGCAGTGAGCCAGGGGTTTTAACACAGCCTAATATCTTGGGGATAGAGGAGGGGAGCCCGGCTCAACCACCACAGGGGTTTGGTAACTCATGTTTGTCCTTTTGGCTTCTTCTTCTCTCTGTCCCTCACCCTCCTGGGAATTGAGTAGTACTGTCCTGGTCTGCTGACCCCCAAAGCAAGTCCCTTGGACAGCTTTTCGCTCTTTCTCCATTGTTTTTGTGACAGCAGTCAGCTCTGCCTGTTAGTCCAGCGCCATCTTCCCACAATCCTCAAAAGATATTCTTTTGACTAAGAATACTACCTAACATGGCTTTTTGTTTCTGCTCCTTAACCTGCTCTAACATTCAACGCCTTCAAGGAGGCAAAGGGAAAGACTAGAAACTACTCTTTCTCATTAATCTATGGTATACTATTGCTGCTCAACGAAAACACCCGAGAATGCTGCCCAGAAGCTCAGTTACTATAACCTGGATGGCCAGGTTGGATGGAGCACTGTCTGATGCAGATATGAATTATGTACTTCTTCACCCCTGGTCAGTTACAGTGCCAATGTGTGATGTTTGTCAAGGGAAGGCACTCAAAACACAAAACCCATGTTCTGATGATAGCAGTTCTCCCAGAACAAGAGTATAACACATGAACAGTCACTAGCTAAGATAATGGGAAAACAGCATGTGTTGTTACCTCTGTTGACATTTGCAAAGGGCCCTTCTACATCTATAGAACTGTGGGCAAACTCGGGGCCTCTGAAGGACTGCTGAAGCTGGATCATGCTCCCTATGGAAGGCTCACTTCCCAAGGCTCCACCAGTCCAATATTCACACTGGGTTCCAGTGGCTGTAAAGGCAAGAGATTTTATCTTGTGAAAACCAAATTACTGAATGTTCAAAAAATTATCACATATGATGAATGGTAGTTTTAATTTAAAAAATACTAGACTATTATCGATGTAACAAATATCCAAACTAATGATTTTGAAAGTACTCTGCCACTGACTTTTGGCAAAGTTCTAAGGTACTGGTTAACATAATTCTGGTTGTCATCTCAAATTAAAAGAGGTCATTAAAAAAAGAAGGGTGAAAAGAAACAAGAAAAAATACAGTAAACAAAGGCATTATAATAACAGAGAGAAGGTAAAACCACCCCAACAAAAAAATTCTAAAAACCATTTCTAACTGGACACTTTAGGCATTAATGCAAAATGTGAAGGAAAGAACCACAAAGGTAAATTGTTTTTAGCACATTAGTTATTAATATTAGTAATTTATTAGGATATAGGCTCATCGTGGTAGGGAGTACATCCTTTTTAACCTTCCAGCACAACAAAATTGATGTCTGAATCAGTAGCTACTTGTGAGCATGCTGATGATTTTTCAAATAAATTATACTTGCCAGAATATTTTCATGGCATCCTTGACTAGAAGTTAACTGCTATTTGAGCTAAATCTCTGGCAAAAATGAGATAACTAATTAAAGATATTTGAATTTCATATTTAAGTCAAAATACGAAGAAGAATCAACAAGAAGGGGAAAAAAAAAAAACAAGAGATCCACGATAACTACAATGCAATAATTCTGAAAAAGGCACACAAACTAATGTGGACCATAAAAGCATTTTCTCAGTAATTCCAGGCCAGTAAAAATCAATTCTTTTATTTTCTCA
>JAQZBX010080279.1:0-13849 GCA_029593785.1 Cabassous unicinctus
TTATTATTTCATATACAATTATAATGTATGATAGCATTCATTAAGGTCTATGTTACTGAGGATGCAAGCCTAGGTTTGAAAATATGAAACTAGATACCCAAACAGTTCTTTGGGGGTTTAAATTAATTAAGTGCATTTAAGTTTTGGTTTATATTTCTTTATGTTGAATTTCAAGGAAAAATAAAAATTACTAATGACCTAATTTCTCTGAAGACATGCCAACGATTAGAGGCATAAAGAAGCTAAGCAGAATGGTTATAATAGTGCTTGTATCCACAGAATGTCTGTACACAAGAATTATTACTTTAACTGACATGATGTACGGTTACTTGCCTCAGTAAAAATGGAAGATAATTAGAAAGTGTGTATCATTACTTCAGTTACTCTAATATTTTCCATCACTTCCAGTTCCTTCTCATCTTTGCAGCTTTGTGCTCAACTCTCATCAGCTTTTTCAGTGCATTCTTCATGTCCTTGTTCATTAAGGTGTAGATGAGGGGTTTGAGACTTGGAGTGATGATAGTGTAGAAGAGGGTTCAGAAGCTGCCCTGGTCTTTGGAGGCACTGTTACCTGGCTGCAGGTACAAGTAGATAATAGCTCCATAGAAGACAGACACAACAGTGAGATGAGACCCACAGGTATTAATTGCTTTTCATTGGCCCACTTTTGACCTCATTCGCAGCACAGCTTGGCTGGTGTAGCCATAGGATATAGGAATATAAAAGAGGGGTGTAAGGACAAGGAAAAGCCTAAAGCAAAAACAGACATTTCAACTGTTGTGGTGTCTATGCAAGCTAATTTGACCATAGTGGGCAACTCACACAAGAAATGATCCAGAATGTTGCTTCCACATCTAGGCAAATGCAGGGTGAGTGTACAAAAAACTACAGAATTGGCCAAACTAATACCCCAGACCATGGTAATCATCCTGTGGTGCAGATGAGGGCTCATGATGACCAAATAATGCAAGGGCTTACAAATGGTCATGAAGCGATGGTTGGACATCACCACCAGGGGGAGGCACTCAGTTCATCACAGCAACAGGTAAACATAGAGTTGAATGATACAGCCCCCATGGCTGATGTCTTTGTCAGGCCCCCACGAGTAGACCAGCAACTGGGGGTGATGCTGGTGGTGAAAAATAGATCCAGGAAAGATAAATTTGAAGAAGTACGTTGGTGTGTGGAGATAGGAGTCCAGTAGAGATGCAAGAATGATGACCATGTTACCCACCAATGGGATTAGGTAGTAGATGATGGACGACTCCTGACAGCATCACCTCCAGCTTGGAGTGGTCAGCACAGCCCAGCAGAATAAAACCTTGGAGAGAACTATAGTTGCTTTGGTTTACAATCCTTCACTGCCTAAATCCTAAAATGAGAAGGGTGGTGGGTAAGAGGAAGGGGAGGATGGGAAGAAGGAGAAGGAGGAGTAGATGGAGAAGGAGAAGAAAAAGTCAGATTAGAAAAACAATTTAATGAAATCAGAACTAAACAAAGGGAAAGAATTTGTTAGTTGAAAAAAATCAATGGATTAAAAAAATAAAAATTACAGTCAAATCACTTGTTTTGTTGCAGATTCTATTATGGTGATAAGTTTAATATTAGCTTTTTTATCCAGGTGATCTTGGATAGCTCAGTCATAAACTTGGGGTCTGGATCTTTCTCACAAGTAAACTTGACAGTTTGGAATAGGTCTCTTTCTACAGTGATGTGACACTATGATTCTCCATAAAGCTACTTAGCTTGAAGTAGTGAACAGATTCCTTTACTTGGTTGCAGAATTCACCTATAAAATCTATTTTGGCTAATGTCAGAAGGAGGAAAAGAGTGTTCCTCTTTTACTATATCTTAGTGAATAGTACCTTTGATCTGCCAGTTAGTTACATAAGAGCTCTTGGCACCTGCACCATCCTCTTCTCCAATACCTAACTTATCACCAAAACTAGTCAATTTGAATGCAGAAATATATGTTAACTATCCTCTCACTTTTAAAAATTTCTATCACCACTACCTTTATCCAAAATACTATCATTTGTCTTCTAGATTCTGGCAATCGTCTTCTATCCTTGCATCCAGTCTTATCCTTTTACATTGTTACAAGATGCAATAAAATCACATCATCCCTGTGCTCAAAACTTGTCAGTGGCATTCCATGGCTAATTCTTTAGGATGGCCCCATGGACCTGCATGATTTGTCTCCTCTTCATTTCACAAAATACTTTACCCATGGCCACCTTCTAGCCATCTGTATTAGTCAGCCAAAGGGGTGCTGATGCAAAATACCAGAAAAATAAAGGGTATTTATTTGAGGTAGAAGTCCACATTTACCAGGCCATAAAGCATACATTTCTTCCCTCACCAAAGTCCATTGCCACGTGTTGGAGCAAGACAGCTGCTGAAGTTTGCCAGGGTTCAGGCTTCTTCGGTTCTTCTCTTCCCAGGGGTGCGTTTTTCTCCGGGCTTAGCTCCTCTGTTTCCTTCACAAGGTCAACTGTAGACTATGAAGCTCTCTAGGCTTTGCTTCTCTTGACAAGGTTAGGTGTAGACTATCAGGTGAATGGCTTGTCTCTATCCCAGGACCTTCTCTCCTTCTTCACAACCAAACTCTTCTTACTTCTTGGGGCTCCAGCAGAAGACTCCAACACCAAAACTTCTCCTTAAAAACTGCTCCCTCTGTCCTTTGCCTTGACTTTTATATTTGAGTCCCCCACCCACCCAGGGTTTGGGGCTCCATGCCCTAATGACATGGCCCAGTCAACGCCCTAATTATAGCTTAATCATGCCCAGATTAGCAGACCTGTTTACAAGCATAATCCAATATATATTTTTGGAATTCATAATTACATCAAATTGCCCAATGGCTACACCATCTCTCAGTATTTTAACATGTCAAGCTCTTTTCCATCTACATTGCTTGAAACCTTTTCCTTGTTTTCTAGATAATTCTTACTCTTTCTTTAGGCCACCTTGTAAATGATTCTTCTTCATAGTTCTATTTAATGTTTCTGAACCCACAATCTTTTTGGTCAATTTATAATATATTATATTTAGGTAACTCTTACAAAGAGCCAGGATGGGATGGAGCTTAAGAGGATGGGTAGAGAGCTGCTATTCAAGTCTCACCTCTGCCAGTGATTTAGCTTTTGATCCAAGGCAATTTACATAACACTTCTGGGCTCAGTTTTCTCACCTGTAAAAATCAGGACGATAAAAATAACTATATTTGCGGTGAAGTTAATGAATAATATATGCAAGGTGCTTGGAACAATTATTGAACACAATCTGTCTCAGTAATCAATAGTAACCACAGTTATCATAAGAAGAAACTGTATCCATGTATGCTATTGGTAAATATTTTATACCCTCTCACTCTTGTCACCAGTGTATATGCTTTAAGAAAGAAGACAGTGATGTCCACTGCTCTTCACTTTATTCCTAAGGTCTAAATCAGTCCCCCCCATATATATATATATATATATATATATATATATAATTTTTGAATAAATGGAAAGTTAAGTCATGCTCTGAATAATGAAAAACATCAGTTAGTGTTATTAGTTAGCATTTTCTTTACATTAAAACTTTAGACCGATGCTTTGGAAAATTATCTGATGGCAATGATAGAGGTGACTGACAAACAGAAAAGACACTATTTTTTCTGTGTAGTAACAAATACCCCTTTATTCAGTTTGGTTAAAAATGATCAATAATGGTTCCTACTTGAAGGACAAATAAGCTCAACATTCTTTAGTAGTGTGATACAGATGCAGCTTTTCTTGGCAAAAGAGCCTATCAGAAACTTTTAACATTTGGCAGATCATCAGCAGTCTATCATTAGAGTTCCATTTCAATGAGTGTAGAAAGAACTTTTTACCTTCTGAAGAAAAACATCCATGAAGTTTCCATTAAATAATAACTAAGAGAAAATATTTGATTGGGAATAACAATTGAATATCAAAATGGTGTGTGTGTGTGTGTATTTCAAAATGATGTGATTTTTGTTTATTATGCTATTTCAAATGTTTCTTCAATTTAATTCAAACTGTGACCATGATTCTAAAGTGGACACATACACCAGACTCACTAAATATACTGGTTGAGATCATCATTTTGTGATAGTCATTTTTTTACTTCCCCAGAAATTGCTTTTACAGAATCATGATTTGAACCTCAGTTCTGCCATGGACCAAATTAGAGAGAAAGAAGGAAAAAAACTTCTCTGAAATGAATTGTAAGCTGCCACCCATCATTAGAGTGCTATAACAGCTGAGCAGTAGGATGAATACAGAGTTAACACTTACTTGCTGTGACTGACATGTTTTTATTCCTAACTTTGGAATTCATTTGAAATGAATATTGTCCAAATGTTGCCAAATATTGATTTCATAAAGGGGATATCAAGATGCGGTTTATAAGTCTGAATGTCTTAAAAACATTCTTGCTTGCTTTCTTTGTTCTAGATGGTGTCTTTTAAAATTAAAATTAATCCTATGCCCTTAATTCTATTTTAATTATCACTATAGCACCCAAAGATTAATTCAGGAAGAGTTTAAAATTCTCCACTTCAAATATTAAAATATTTTCCATGCACATTATGGTATTTAGAAATGGATATAAAATATCTTGAGGCTTTCCTAATTCTATGATCTTCATGAATAAATATGATATTTCAAGTCTTCTTTTTCAATTTAATCTACATTTTCCTTTTTTATTTCTGCTGTATCAAAATGTCTGATGTCACAAATCAAGAAGTAGCTTTATGTCCCTCTCTTATAATACAGAGGGTTCCCTTGACTTCTACTTCTTGACCAGTGTAAAGCCCAGAATGAAGAAGGCAGAACTGTTTAAGCATTGCTCTCCAGGGCTGCAGCTCTCTCGTGTTTTCCCTGCAGCAACACTAGATAACTGCTTTTCATGCAGCATGCAAGGGACAGATTCTCCACAGGACTCCTCCTTCTGGAACACTTGACTTCAGGTGAGAGGATGAAACCTGTCACAGAGTCTCACCACTACATCAGTGTGCAAATAGGCCTTGAACCTAGAGAAACATTACAAAAAATGACCACATATTCAAAATAAGAACTGAATAAAATTTCCCAACAGGGCCTGAAAATCCATATTGTCAAGAAAGATGATCTAAACCACTGGGACTGCCTCCAATTGAAACACTAGAGTAGACTGTAGAAAATGCCAGTTGATGAAACAGTTGGAGAATTAGAACATAGCCTAATATTGAATAAGGAAAAATTTAGTAGAATCAAAAATTATTCAAAATGAAGGGAAACATAGAATTGGAAAATGAGAAAATATAATTCCAGAATTTTTTTCTCTAGACAGTAAATGTATTATAAATGTAGTATACATAAAAAAATATTTTAAATTGTGCACAATTTTAAATTATGCACATTTTCAGCATTAGAATAACATATTGCAAGATCATGGGTAACAAATTCCATTGCTCACTAAATACCCACTGTTCCATCTATGCTATTCCTCTCTTCCCCTCCCCTTGGGCCCCTCCTCTTGGGGCTCATAGCGAGGACCAGGCATCACTCCTTGGATGACTAGATTCATAGTTACTTGCAGCAACACTGAGGTCTTGACATACTGGTTTGTTCTCTCCAATCAGGAACCGCTCATGCTGTCGAGACACCCCCACCTATCTGTTTGAGAACATGTTGGTCCTCCCCAGGATGGGAGTCCAACTCCTTCCTACTCATTATGTGAGTCTCCACCCACTGATACAACAGATTATGACAAAAAGATCACTCACACACACCCTAGAAGCCCGCTCCAGGTGCACCCTGTCCTGAATGCCCCCAATCCAACACCCAAAACCAGTAACCTTTCCATGCCATATTGCCATGAAAGCATTCCTAATTTTGTAGTTTCAACCACTTGATCTTGCAATGATATGGATACAGGCCATGTTAAATATCATCAAAATTTATAAAAGTGTACAGGCTAAAATGTAAACCATAATGTAAACCATTGACCATACTTAGTAGTTATGTTTCACTATTTGTATACCAGTCAGAACAAAGGTACCATCCACATATAAAAAAAAACTATTAATATGGGAAAGGGGAAAAGGGGGATGATGTTGGGAGTCCCCTGCATTCTGTATGTGAATTTACTGTGACCTAAAACTTCTTTGAAAAAAATGAAAAAAAATAAGACACTGGGGAAGAAATGGAAGAAAATGTCACTGTACATACAGGACAACAGATATTACAGTGAGGAAAAGCAAAATGTCAAAAAAATTTTTTTTAAATATTTTTCATTATTTTTAATAGCCCAATTTTTATTTTTTAAAAATATTTATGTATTTTATTTCTTATATTTAAATCTACTATTATTTCATTTTCCTATTAATTGTATTTGGCAATTTAATTGGCTTCACTTTTGAAGAGGCTTTAGGTCACAGAAGGGTTACAACTGGGGCAGGGGAAGATCATTGGTGTGGGGTGTTAGTGATGGAGGATACAAGGAAGGAAGTTTACCTGGACATACATATAAGGTATATAAAGATTTTCAAATGTTGATGGGACATTGTCACCAGGGTAGAGATTCACATAATAACTGAAAGAGTATTGTATTCCCATACTGGAGAGCTCTGTCACATTCTTTAAAGGAGCAGCAGCTGTTCCCCAAGTGCAGGGGCATTGACTGGTGAAGGAGGATGTTCCAAAGATGGGCCCTTGACATTGACAACTATGCTGGTGAGCCTTTGCTCTTGAAACTGAAACTTAGCCTAGTGTTTTGGGGTACCTAGGAATGACCTCCCTAGAGCCTCCTTGCTGCTCAAATGTGGCATCTAAGCCAAACTCAGCATATAAGTGCATTACCTTCCCCCTAGCATAAGACATGACTCCCAGGGTTGAGCCTCCCTGGCACCCTGGTATTACTACCAAGCACCAACTAGCGATGTAACTGGAAAAAGACCTCGAATAAAAGGGGGAAAAGGTAAAGACAAATGAATTTATATGCTAAGAGACTTCAAAGTGAGTCAGGAGGTCATCCCATAATTACCTAACACTTATACACATCTCAGCAGGATCCCATAGAATGCCAAAGTGGATACTACTGCAAATAGTGAGACTCCTGAGGACTCTGGAGGCACCCAGGTCCTATGGTCAGGGCAAATAGCTCCAGAGTTTGGTGCCTTGCCAGTGGGCCCTACATGGGTGTTTGTGCACCTGAGAGTGACAGAGTTGAACTCAGTTATGGCTTCCCTACACATTGCTCATATGTACCTTCTATTTGAACCTATACTTGGTGCAGGGCTGGTAGGTGCGCATCCAAGAGACTTGAATCTTTGGGCTGTCCATGTGCCATCTGGGTCCTGAGCCTCAACAGAGTTCCAACACCTACTCTCCAGTTTATTGGACTCACCCAGGACAACTAACAAGGAGGTGAGGATTGACAACCAACATACCAAGGGAACAAGAGAGTCAACAGCTGCAAGCAAGAGAGTCCCATCCATCAGCTGTATGGGATCAAAACCCCCTCTCAATTAGAGGTGGAGTGGACATCACCATGTCTCAGGATTGTGGAATGAACTATGGACTAGAGTGAACTTACTGGTATTCTACTATAGACTTATTGTGATTCTAGCAATAGAAAAAATTACAGCATTGATGTGGAGGCAGTGGCCACTGGAGGCTTTGGGACTGGTGGCAGGGGAAGACAGGTGTAATGCAGGGGCTTCTTTGGGACTTGGGAATCACCCTGAAAGGCATTGCAATGACAGATATATGCCATTATATATCTTCCCATAGCCTGCAGAATTGTGTGGGAGAGAGTGTAAACTACAACGTGAACTATGGTCCATGCTCAATGACAATGTCCCAGAATGCATTTATCAATTGCAATGAATGTGCCATACTAATGAAGGATGTTGTTGATGTGGGAGGGTGTAGGAGGTGTGGGGAGGAGGGCATATGGGAATCCCCATATTTTTTGTGTAACATTGGTGTAATCTAAATGGTTGTTAAAAAATAAAAAATATATATTTAAAAAAGAATAACATATTTACTCTGTAAAATAATCTTCCTATTAATAGGGCACATACTGATTTTGAAATAAATTCGTTCTGAGCAGATTTAAACAAGGTACCTCTAGTCTTTGACACCCAAGATCAAAACAGTTGTCTGTGAAGGAGATATTCAATCTCCCAAGACTGAAACTGTAAGTTAAGGATCCTAAGAAATTTCTATTTTTATTCAGCACCAACATGCTTTCGTCTTGATGGCTAACACTGCTTATGCAAGTACATCAATGTCTATGACAATTGGTTTCTCTGGTGTTTCAGAGGTCCCTATTTAAACCCTGAATCTTGGAGTGAGTGTGTGCCCTGCAGATATTTATGAATTGGCTTATGATCATTAAGTTTTTCTTCCTTCTTTTTTTTTTCCAGAAGTACCAGTGTTTGATTCCCAGACCTCATACATGGGAAGCATGCGCTCAACCACTAAGGTACACTCACTCTCTTCCACTTTTTTTATCTTTAAGTTTTAAATGATTCCTTGAATAAAATTCCATATTACCAATAATTACTTACTTAAATAAATAAATATACATTAATTGCCTCAAGATTCATGTTTAAAATTGGATGGCATCTCATCACTGAGTAATAAAACAATTTAAATGATTTGTTTTTTGTATGATACAAATCACTATATTCTACATTTGAGGAATGGTGTAGTATGGTAATTACATGGCAGTTAGAACCAGACTTCCTGGGCTCCAATCTTGGTGGTTCTACTTTCCAAGTATGTGAACTTGGGCAACTTCTTAGCTTCTTGGTACCTCAGATTTCTTATCTATGACAGGGGGTTAGTAATAGTACCTGCTCTACAGGATTAGGATGTGGATTAAATTTATTCCATATAAATAAATATTACAGCACTTGTTGGCACAGAGTAAGCATCTGAATAAATATTAATTATCACAATTTCAGTCAACTCAGAGGGTCTGCATACTGCTAAATACTCATTTTTATTGTTTTGGGGAGAGCTCATAGTGCAAGCTGACAAAACATCTGAGAACTATTTTCTCCCTTTCAACCACTTCTCTTATGATTTTGTGTATATATACACATGTTATACTATGTGTATAGGTACTTACATACATATATGTATACATACACACATATATATTTATGTATACCTCTATAAATGTTATTAATAATGGTGAAATGGGAAATGGATATGATTCAAGTGATTGGGCTCTCATCTACCATATAGAAGGTCCACTTTTCAATTCCTGGGGCCTCCTGGTGAAAGTCAAGCTGGAACACACAGAGAGCTGTCCCATGTTGAGTACTTGCCCAGGCAGAGAGCTGGCACAGCAAGATGACACAACCAAAAGAGACACAGAGAGACAATGTGAGATGCAGCAAACCAGGGAGCTGAGGTGGCACAAGAGATTAAGTGCCTCTTTTCCACACTCGGGAAGGTCCCAGGATCAATTTCTGGTGCCACCTAAAGAGAAGACAAGCAGACACAGAAGAACACAGAGAGCAGAGATTGAGCACAAAACCATGAGGTGTAGGGGGAGGAGAAATAAATTAATAAAATATATCTTTAAAAAAAATAATGGTGAAACAATAAGGATCAAATCAATCAATTTTGTCTGTAAAAATTCTAAGCATCTGGAATCTTGAAACTATTCACTTTGACTAAAGGACTCAAATTCTCCTCATATATTTTCTCTTTGCCTTTTATTCAACCTTCCTACAGCTCTCCTTTTATTTAAAAACTAATTAAAAGTTATCATATATCTCCTAGTACAAATGAATTTCATAATTTAAATTCCAACATCAGGAAGTCTCTACTTTGAATTTGAAAAACCAAAATGTATATAAGTTTTCATGTGTACTTTATATAAATTGTGTATGTCTACTTTAGAAACATTTTGGCACAGCCACTTTCTTAGGTCCCTGCCCCTTATTTCATGAACTGACCCTTGAGTTTGAAGCTCTAGGGAAATATAGAGAAACCATCTGGATTAGTTATAAATTTTTGAAAAAATTCCCCCAAAATTTAAAAATTAATATTTCATTTGAAATAAAATTTTAAATGTGTACACTTAAAAACTTGTGATTCAGGTGTTTTTGCCTCAGACATATAAACTTTACCTTTCTGAACTACTTTGATGCATTCAAGACACGGTTTCCACTCTCCTTTTAATTACCCCAGTTTTTCTTGCCTGCTTTAGCCCCTTTATTAATGGAAGACTTTACAATTATTAGCAGTGGTGCTATCAGAATAACTGTGAGTGGGTGTCATTTTAGAATACAGAGCCCTGTGATTCTTAGACCCTTATCAGGGCTCTATTCTTTTTTTTTTTTTTAATATTTTAAAAGATGCTTAGATTACATAAACGTTACAAAAAAGTTACAGGGATTCCCATGTTCCTCACCTCCCAAACCTCCCATAACATCTTTCATTAGTGTGGCACATCACCTGCAATGGATATACACATCCTGGGGCTTTCCCACTAAACATGGACCATAGTTCACATTGTAGACCACACTCTCTCCCACATAGTTCTGCATGTTATATGCTGATGTAAAATGGCCTATATCTGTCATTGTAATGTCACTCAGGATAATTCCAAGTCCTGAAAAAGCCCCTGTATTACAACTGCTTTTCCCTTTCCTGCCCCAAAAGCATCCAGTGGCCACTGGCTCCACATCACTGTTGTAATTTCTTTCATTGCTTGAATCACAATATGTCTACAACAGAATACCATTAACTACAATCTAGTTCATAGCTCTTTCCCCAACCTGAAGAGTTTTGGTTGGTGATGTCCACTCCACCTTCAAGTGAGAGGGGGTTTATATCCCATGGATACAAGGGTTGGGATTATCCTGCCTGCAGCTGTAGGCTCTCTCCATTCCCTGGGATGGCCATTGTCCATCATCGTTTCCTCACCGGGTGACTTGGGTGAGTCCATTGAGCTGTAGAGTAGGAGTTGCAGCTCCACTGAGATTCCAGGCACAGCTGACACATGGGCAGGCCAGAGGCTCCAGTCTCTGGAAGTACACCTATAAACTCCAGCATCACATATAAGTTTGAATAGAAGGGACTGATGGACCCTGTGCAGGGAGGACTTATTTGAGTCCAACTCTGTCACTCTGAGGAGCACAGATTCCAAAGTAGAGCCCTCTGATAAAGCATCAATCTCTGGAGCTATCCCCCCTTATATAGGATCTGGGTGTCTCCAGAGCCCTCAGGAGCCCCTCTTTGTGGGGTGATATCCACTTTGGAGTTCTTTGAGATCCTACTGAGGTGTGCGTAAGTGTTACCTCTGGGATGACCTCCTGACTCTCTTTGAAGTCTCAGCCACCTGAACTCATTTGCCTTTACCTTTCCTCCTTTTATTCAAGGTCTTTTTCCAGTTGTGTTGCCAGTTGGCACTTGGTATTAATCCCTCGTTGCCAGGGAGGCTCATCCCCGGGAGTTGTGTCCCATGCTGGAGGGAAGGCAATGCATTCATATGCTGAGTTTGGCTTAGAGAAAGGCCACATTTGACCAACAAGGAGGCTCTCAGGTGGCAACCCTTAGGCACCCCATAACAGTAGGCTAAGATTCAATTACAAGAGCAGAGACTCATAGGGCTAGTCATCAATAACAAGAACCCATTAGTGGACTATCCTCCTTTGCCAGACACTGCCCCTGCACTTGGGTGACCATTGCTACTCCCTTGGAGAATGTGGCAGAGCTCTCCAGGCTGGGAATTCAGTACTCTCTCATTTTTTGAGTGATTCTCCACCCACTGTGACCATGCCTCACCCCTTGATCATTTGAACAATTTTATAGATCTTTTATGTATATTCAAGTGAACTTCCTCCCATGAAACCCCATCCCTGACGCCCCCCCACCAATGATCCTCTCCCACCCCCATTGTAACCCTTCTGTAATCCAAACCTTCCTTAAAGATGACGCTCATATAATAGCCAAATACAATGAATAGGAAAATGAAATAATAATGATACGTTTAAATGTAAGAGATAAAATACATGGAAACTTAAAAAAAAAACGCTTAAAAAATTTTAAAACATTTTTTCCTTTTATCACTGCATTATCAGGTGTCCAGTCTGTACAGTGGCACCTTCCCCCTCTCACTCTGCAGTGTCTCCCAAATTTTCATTTAATTTTCAAAGAAGTTTTAGGTCACAGCAAAGTCACACACAGAATACTAGAGACTTTCATATACCCAACCTCCTCCCCCTTTCCTCACCCCATATTAAAACCTTTTTGTTTGTGGATGATAGCATTGTTATAATTGTTATACAGATAGTGAAACATAGCTACTAAACATTGTCAATGGTTTACAGTATAGTTTACAATTTAGATGGTAAAATTTAATAATTTTTGATGATATTTACCATGTCTTGTGTCTGTCACTGTAAGGTAATAAAGAACATTTCTCCTGACCACTAAATCCCCCTGTTTGATCTATTCTTTTCCTCCCTCCCCATCCCCCTTGGGCACATGACACCCCCCTGACTTAACTCATTGGATGAAAAGATTCATAGTTACATGCAACAAGAGGTCTTGACATGCTAATTTTCCTCCCCATTAGAATCAACCCTTGCTCATAAGAGGCACACACCTGTCTGTTTCTGAGTGAATCCGTCCTCCCAAAGATGGGGATTCCATCTCCTTACCACTCACCATGTGGATCTCCACTCACTGACACAACACATTTTGACAGGTGAACACTCACACATCCCATGAAGCGTACTCCAGATGTACTCCCTCCTGAATGCCCCCCCCCAACCAACACCCTAAACCAGTGACACTACCTTGTCATATTGCCATAAGAACATTTCCACTCCTGGACTTTCAACCTCATACCCACAAATCCCGTGTTCACCTGGTCCCTCTCCCATCTCTCCCCCCAATACCCTGGGTATTCTAACCCACACTTCCTAACCTGTCAACCCTGCACCACCAAACCCAGTAATATCACTACCCACCTGTCCTATCCTTCAATATGCAACTATACTCTTATCACTTTACCATAGATTATGTCTGTATGTGTGATGGCTCACAACCTTCTCTTCTCTTTCTCTCTATTGTTAACCTATCTTTCAGACAATGGTTCTTACAGACCGCTCACTTTCCTCAATTCAAATCAGCGAGGTCATGTACTGTTCATCCTTCAATGCCTGGCTTGCTTCACTCAACATAAGGTCTTCAAGATTCATCCATGTTAGCACTTTATTCCTTCTTACAGCTGAGTAATATTCCATTGTATGTATGTAACACATTTTGTTTATCCATTCATCTGTTGATGGGCAACAGGGTTGATTCCAACTTTTGGCAATAGTGAACAATGCCACAATGAACATAGGTGTGCACATATCTCTTCGCATCTTTGCTTTCAGTTCTTCTGAGTATATACCCAGCAGTGGAATCGCTGGATCATACAGAAGATCTATTTTTAGTTTTCTGAGGAACTGCCAAAATGTCCTCCACAGTGGCTGGACCATTCCACAATCCCACCAGCAGTGGATGAGGGTTCCCATTCCTCCACATCCTCTCCAACACTTATAGTCTGCTGTTTTTTTAATAGCTGCCATTCTGATGGGTGTAAGATGGTATGTCATTGTAGTTTTGATTTGCATTTCCGTAATAGCTAACGATGTCAAGCATTTTTTCATGTGCTTTTTAGCCATTTGTATTTCTTCCTTGGAGAAGTGTCTTTTCAGGTCACTTGCCCACTTTTTAAATGGGTTGTTTGTCCTTTTATTTTTGAGGTGTAGGATTTCTTTATATATGAGGATATTAGGCTCCTATCAGATATATGGTTGCCAAATATTTTATCCCAT
>JAQZBX010080280.1:0-13847 GCA_029593785.1 Cabassous unicinctus
GCGTGGGGTCTCGAAGGCGCTTCTACAGACCTGTTGCTGTCATGCTTTTTGCAGCAGGTAAATATATTCATTACTTTCAAACCGGTATTAAAGTTTCATGAGCCTTTCTGCATCTTCCCTTCCCATGCAGGAAGCACTGAGTATTTGCTGTGTTTCATAAAAACTGAGAGACATTTGTTATATTTTAAGGTAAATTGACTAAAAGTTTATCGTATTATCAGTTTTCAGTGTGTGAAGTGTTTCACAGAAGACAGTGGCAGCTTCTAAATAAAACATGAATAAATAATACTTCCCAACAGTGCTGTTGCCTTAGGAATTGCAGCAGATGTATTTACCCACAGTCTTTCTTCACATTCAGAGTTTTTCCCCTTTTACTGCCCCCTCGCTTATCTCAAGTCAACATTATTTTTTTTCTGACAAGAAACTGAAGAAAGGAAAATCCAGTCTGTGTACCAATAAAAGTATAAATCTATTTGAAAACAAACACGATGATTCTGAAAAATCATGGCGTAGAACTTGAACCTCCAGACAAGTCAATTGTATGAGGTTAATGCATACTCATTAATTTTGCCGCTATCATTCTGTGGAATACAGGTTGGATTGAAATCTCAACCAGAGTAAAATGGAGGTTTTACTAAAAGGGAGCTGTTTAGAAAGGGGCTTAGAGATTAAAAGCCCAGCACGTTATTTGATGTGAGTTTTAATTTTCACTTATAAGAATATCCTTGAGTATATTGTTCCTTTGACAAACTGAAATATTCTTGTGGTGCCTTCAGTTCACCCTGCCAGTCATATCTGATTTGAAGCCTGCAAAATAAGCTCCTGTGACTGTCAATAATGAAGACACTGACAATCATCTAGGCTGTTAGGTGGATTTTTTTAAGCTGTTTAAAAATGAGAATAGATGAAATTTCTCAGGATTTGAAGGGTGACTTGAACTGAAATATAAAATTGGAAGTGTTCTGCTGCCCCCTGCTGTTTTTATTCATCATCTTATACCTACGCAGCCTCGTCAGAATGTAGATGTCATAAAAAAAGAACGTCCAAAGGGCTAAAGGAATCCAGAAGTATATCTAATTCAAATCCCTTAAATGACTTGCTCAAGATCACAAAGAAGTTCCTGGCAGACCTGGGCCTGGGAAGCTACTGAATCTTAAGCTAGTCATTCATTGACTGCTAACTCACTGATTCACTCAGTGATTTATTGGGTACCTGCTAGGGTCCAAAAGCACTATTACAAAAATATTTTCTAAGTCCTAGGCAGTGACCATATTATCATTATTTTGTTGCTCTCACATGTAATAAAAGACTTTTGGAGTGATTTAGATGACATGAAGATTCTCCTACAGATGCCGAAGCTAGTCTCTGGTTTATTTCTTGGTTTGGATACCCAGAGTTCTTTTTCTTTTTTTAAAAAAGGAAATAACCTAGACTTTTAATTGTAGTATAAATTTGTCTTTGCAGCTAGGATCTATTAACATAGTGATATGATAATCAATTCTAATAGAATTTCTTGATAAATTGGTACTGATGTGTTAGACCATTTTTTAAAACTGGAATTATGCTTTGAATAATTTTTAGAATATACAGACATTTCTCATTTTAGGGAGCTATAGAGATATTCTCGATATTCTATTATAAATACCCAATATTATTGTGCATACCTAGTTACTATTCCATTTAGCCTTTAACTTACTGCCTAAAGGCATAAGCAGAATCTATGAAGAAATTCATTATTTATACCACCTATCATAAACATGCTTAGAATAATAACTGGAAGTTTCCAGTTTTCATAACAAAATCTTTATATATTTTTTCAAAGATAGCAAAATATATGAAAATAAGTACTGGTCATAAGGGAAAATATATTTTAAATGACTGAACATAAGTTAAAGGGTTTGGCCAAAAGATTCAGCTCTAATTACCACAAATATTAATACATTTTGAAATACTGAAAGGAACCCCTGGAGCAAGATTCAAATGGCGGTGTTCTACCTGCTGACACCTACAATGAGCATTATGCAGCTACATTTTAAAAATATACATGTGCTGACTGTCAATTTTACTCATTCTCTTTTGACACTGTGATTATGGAAGTTTTCTTGAAATAAATTGGTTTAGTGCTCACTTTGCATATAAGCAAGGTAAAACTTACCAGTTATTTGTAACATGTTATGAAAAGACTTCTCTTTCCCATTCATAAAAGCCATTAAACAGTTGTCTGGAGCTGATTTTTTTTGGGGGGCGGGGATAAGATATTCATTACACATAATAATCTTTTATTGATTTGGGCATAAAGTTAGCAAAATTGGAAAATCTGCTTACATGAAACAATGCTAGCTAAAATTATGGTTGTTTATTTTGCTTGCTTCTTAGTAAACATGTTTATTTGAGTGTTTAGCTGATCTCACTTTTAATTCAGTTCAGTGATTCTCCATAAATATGAATTTGGGGCCATTTCCCCCTTATATTCATCTTGGTCCAGTTGAAAATGGTCTGTGTTTCTCCTCTGGTCTCAAAATGTTTTCTTCAAATAACATTAGGCCTTGCGGCATTGAACAATATCTTGTTGTACTCACATGTACAAAATGATATCTATCTCAACAAGGACATATTCTTTCTTTTTTTTCTCCTGAGACTTGCAGTACATAAAATCAAAACAGGCATATCACCATCACGTGGAAACATCTCTTCTCAGGATTACATATTCACTTATTTAATTAATTCAGTACCATGTACTGTGCCTGGCACTCATAGGCACTCAACAAATAGTTGGTGAATGAGTGAAGGAAAGATGACTGAGGCATGGGACTCATAATCTGGTGGGGAAAAACAAGGATGTAAACAGCTTTCTGTAATTCAGTATTTCTTAAGCCATTTCTCTCTTTGGGTTTTATGAAGCAGCAAGTTTCATGTGACCACAAGCCTATGACCACAACAGCCCATAAAAGTGACAGTTATCAAAATGATTTTATTCATTGATTCATTCAACAAATATATTTTGGGTATGTACAGCATGAAAATATACTCTCCTGATGTTAGATAATATACTCTAAGGTTTCTGGGTGTTTTTGTGGTTTTGTTTTTTGTTTTTTACTGAAAATTGATGATCAAGTCTCATAGACAGCCAAGCAGATTTTCATGGTTTTAGCTTCCATTTTTCTCTGAGGTCTTCCATTTAGGATAGGCTTGTTACCAGCAGGGATAGTTGCTAGAAGAACTGAGAGCTAGCCTTCACTGGAGAACATCTAAAACCTTGTCCCATGTTCCACAACTTCCTTACTCACCGATTCTGGAAGTCTTGATCTCAGAATCAGATGTTATCAATGATGATAATGCTGCTAATAATAACAACTGAGCTCCCACCATATGCCACACTGCTAGAATCCAATAAACAATGTTAAAATTAGGTATTCATTTCCCCCATATGATCAATGAAGAAAGCAGCTCAGAAAGCTGAGTAATTTCCCAGTGTTCCCCAACTAGTAAGTTGCAGTCAGGGTTTCAATTCAGGGCATCTGACTTGAAAGTCCAAGTGAGGATTCACGAGTCATCTTCACTTCAGTACATATCAGATAGAAAAAAACCAGATGAGAATCAGTTTGGATTTTTTGAATTCAGCTGTCTGGTGTATTCTGCAGTTGGAGTGCATCCTGTTACTACAGTTGCTCTATCTCTCGGGAGCGTCACCTGAAGGAAGTGAACAACTTCAGATGTCATAAAGATCACAGACTGTTCAGTGCAGAATGACAGAACCATAGCACAGAATGAAAGCTATGCACACTTCCTGCACAGTTGACCACGGCATATTTCCGATTGTGTCCCTGGCTAATATATGATATGATTTTGATAACTGGCATCCAGTTCCTCCTCACTAAGAATTTGGTGAAATTATAGTTAGAGGAGTTGCCTCTTTTATTGTCTGGTTTTGAACTGTCTGTAGGATTTGTTTTTATGCCCCACATAAAAGTCAGGGCCATGGGATGGTGGTTCCCACCCCCTCTTTTCAAGTCCTTTAATACAAATTCCAGAACATTCTCGGTCTTTTATAATTCAGATTTTAAACAATCCCAGTTAAATTGTATTACTAAGAATATCTCTTTTCGGTTCTATCTGCAAAAAGCCTCCTAAAAATAATTGCTTATGCAGAATGGCAATTGTTTGCAGGATCCTGCAACTGCTTTACATCTCTTGAGCCATCTCTTATTAGAGGCTTGTTTGTGTTTTGCACCTGTCCTCATCATCCTGTGAACAGCAGTGGATGGCTGAAGGTATTTTGAGTATAGATTTCAACAGGAAAAGCAGTATCCAGGTTAGATTCCAAACTAGCAAGGAGATTTTCTACTCACAGATCTTTCAATTCCATGTTGCCTTCTATGTATCAATATCAAATTACCATTTGGCCAGAAGAGAATTACTGCCCAGCAACTGATTTCATACCTACTGCTACTTTTAATAGTTATAGATTTGAAAAAGAAGAGAAATTGATAGCTTCATATTACCTCTACATGGGCAAATGTGTTTATTCTCCAAATTATCAATTCCTTTTTGTAAATTCTGTGTGTAGGTACTTGGCTGGGAAGTTCTACCAATTTGACTTCAAACTCTTCTAAGTGTGTACACTTCTTTTTGTACACCACCATTATTGCCTTAGTTGAGGCTATAACTAATCCTCAAGTGAAATATCGTAGTTCCCAAATTTGGTGTTCTCCTACTTTGCTTTAATTTTCTATGGTAACATCTGACTTAAAATATATATGTGACTCCTCCCTTTCCTTTTCCTAGAATCTAGTTAGTCATTTCTTCGTTTACAGTCTTGTCATTACATTTCCTTACCTTTCTTTCCCAGATGATGCCAGTCATCACCCCATACTTGTCTCCATGAATTGACTGATCTCCTAATAGCCTGTCTCTTGTCTTTTCCCCTTTTAGTCTGTCTTGCACTCAAACACATGAGGTATATTCTGAAATACAAATCTGGTCTTGTCACTTATCTTAGTGTGGCTTCCCCTAGAGAGGCCATTCCTGAGATGAGGATTCAAGTACATGTTCTTTATTGGGGAGGTGAAAGAACCACTAATAAAAGGTATGGGAAGTGAGACAGGAAAGAGAAGGCAACCAAGAAAGGGTACATTATCAAGCCAGTTGTCCTTGTAAGCAGCTGGAGCTTAATCCTCCTGGAAAATTCCTGGAAACCAGTATAGAACACACACCTCAGAATTATCCCATTTAAAGGACTGGGGAGCTAAAAGTGTTGATTGTTTCAATAATGAAAACATTGGAAAAGCTCCCCTCAGAAAAAACTCAGAGTATATAAGAGATAACACAGGAATTAGTAGCTCTGTTTCTGTCCTGTCTATCCACACAACTTCCTGATTTGTAGTTTTATTGCCTCTTTTTAAAAGGGGGGAGTGGCTAAAATGAACCCCAAATTCCCTTCAATTTTTAAATGCTACACAACTTTACCTATGTTGTCTCTGAGGCAGAGCCTAGAGAGATGGATTTTTTTCTTTGAGAAACTAATAGTCATTTTAACACTTACTGGCTGGAACGATACCACGGCCTGTGCCCACTACATCACTGATTGGTGGTAAAACAGAAATATAGAATGGTAGCATTTTCTTGAGATTGGAACTCTTTAGGTTTTTTTTTTTTTTTTTGGTTTTTGGTTTTTGTTTGTTTTTCTTTCCTTTGCAGCAGCATGCAAGGAGGGATTTTTTCTTGCATCTGTGTATTTTATTAAATGGAGAAAATTATTTACAAATGCAGAATTATATTTTTCCCCACAGTTTTGCTATTACATGCATTTTTCTCTGTGAGCGTTAAAATAATTCAGAGGCTTAAAGCGTTTTAGGGCAATTTTCATCTGGCTGCAATGCAATAAAGGTTTATCTCTAAGAAAGCTGTTCAGGAGAGTATGCCAGTGGAGCCTAATGGAATTGTATTTCCACTTTTCCACCAGAGGGAAATTATGGCATTATATTATACCATGGAGGCCAAATATTTGCTAAATAAGACACATTGAAATGAATATTAAAAGCAGGCTAGGTAAAAACCTCACTCCTGGGACTGGCCTTTTCACCAAAGAATCAGTGTAATCCTTTTAGAATACAATTTCGATTAGTTATTACTTCTCTGCTCAAAATCCTCTAGATGCTGCCTCTTCCGCTTGGAATAATATGCAGGCGCCTTACCATGGTTCACACAGCCCTCCATAAACAGTCCCCCGGCCGACTCCCCATCTTATCTTACACCAGCCATTAGCCACTCTCTCCCTTGCTCTCTGTACTGCAACCACAGGATCCTGTATCCTGATGTTCCAGGGCAGCAAATGGGCTCTGGCAGCAGGACTTTTGCCCTTTCTTGGAATACTCCCTCCATACTATATTAACCTGGCTCCCTGTCAGATCTGTGCTCAAATGTCTCCTCCCCAGAGAGAACTACTTTTGATCTAAAACAGCAGCCCACATCCCTCTGTCTTGTTTTCCTGCTCTATTGTGTTTTCATGTCTCTTAACAATACCTGTCATTACATTCTATATTTATTTGCTAATGCACTGCCTACCCATGAGGATAGCAACTTTGTCCTCTTCCTTAACAGTGCCTTAAACTGTATCACTTTGGAGATATTCAGATATTTATTGAATGAATGTATTTGTTGAATGAGTAAATGAATTATGGTCTCTAACTCACATTCATATTTAAATCATATCATGGCAAAATCAGTCATGATTTGACTAGAGATCAGGGTATATAAACCTAAGGGAAATGCCCATTTTATTTTATTTTATTTACCTACTTGATAACTGTGGGATGATTTTTTTCCCCCTGTAGTTCATGGTTGATAATAATTGACCTCTTGTTAGTTTTAAAACATTTAAAACATGAAAGCACCCATTCTTTCATGAAAGCAAAGAGCCAGCTGGATTTTTTTTTTTCTTTTGAGAAACTAATAGACATTTTAGCACCTACTGACTGGAAATAGATGAAGTGTGGGCTTTATAATATGCCGTCAGCTGAGCCTAACGACAACCTAAAACTTTCTCTGATACTTTTATAACTGTAAACACGGCACGGTTTCTATTTTGGATGTAGAGAGATTCTCCTTTTATATGAACCTGTTTATCCATCCACTCTCAGTAGTAATGTGGAAGTATGGGAGGCCAGAGCTGACCAGGAATAGTAGTGTTGAGCTACATGGCAAAAGTATTTGGAATTCTTGTATCTGGTTTCAGATAGATCACTTGACCTCTGGTCAGAGCCTTATGCAAAGTAATGATTTTGAGGCATCATACCCACATGAATTTGCTGAAGTTTATCAGTTTTATGCCAGAGGTGAATGGCTGTTGTGTAGACTTTCTAGGAACATTAATCATTGATAATAACGATCTTTTGCAGGTGCTGAGAATAAATGAGACTAGATTGTAAAACACAAAATTCCAGTCGAAGTAAACATGCTATCCGTCCTATTACTCCTTATAAAAATGTAATAAATTGTATCTTTTTACTCTTTGTTCTTCCACTATTTAATTACTCCCAATTTTGTTGGTCTTGCACTTCAGGAATTTATAGTATTTTAAAGATGAGTTAAACAGTAATCATTTTAACCTAATAATACTTTAAATATCAGGGGTTGAATTGCTTCTCAGTCTTTTGGCTAAGATCATGTGTAAATATCGGAGGTTGAAAAACTTTTCTTGTAAAGGGTCAGATAGTAAATATATTTTGTTGTGTGGGCCATAAGGTTTCTGTCACAGCTACTCAACTTTTCCATTGTAGCGTGAACACTATGTAAATGAATGCACATTGCTGTGTTCTGATAAAACTTTTTTTTCCCCCAAAAAAGAAGCGGCGGGCCAGATTTTTAATTTGTCAGCCCCTGTTATGTATTCCTGTACCCAAGATTTTTTTCAGGGAGAAGATTCTGTTTCTCTTGAGGGTGGGAGCTGCCATCTAGTAGAGAATGAGGCAGCTGCAGCCCATAAATTCTAGTTAAATTGATTTAAGTAAAATACAAAGTGTGTAATAGATGATCCCATAGGAAGTTATGATTTTTGAATGGAAGCGATCATCTGTTACGTAATTCAGTGTCTCACATATAAAAATATCCACAGGATAAATACCACTTTAATTTTAGATATTAAAAAAACACCTTGCCCTACCTGATAATTTGGCTTATTTTGTTGTATTAGATGTGACTCATCACATTTCCTATTTAGCCCTGACTGTGGGAACTAAGTGCTAACTAAGGACTAAGAGCTCACTCTGGTGCTCTATTTTAGTAGCCATTAGTAGCCTAAGTTTTCCAGTACCATTATTTCCCATGCCTTCATTGACAATTCTCTCTTGAAATTAGGTAGAAAATAAATATATAAATGTGATCTGTAGATTAAAGTTACATTTCATAGAAAGGTGAAAATTGGTTGTGCTATCCTGACAAAGGAGACTTTTGAGCCTCTTTTTATATGTATGAGAAGGGGAGACTGATTGGGAAGAAAAGCATGAGAGTAGTTTGGAATCAGAGTAATATAAGCAAAGACGTCAAGATAGGACTTGCTTAAATATTGGGCTGAGTTAAACGGTATTGAGAAGCAACAACAACAAAAGCATGTCTCGAATCACAGGTTGCCAGTTTTCATCAGGAGAAATGAGTTTGAATTTCTCAATTCCTCAAAGCCATACATAAATACCAAGGGTTTCAGTTGGCATTGTGGAGCTGTTCCTAAGTTTTCTGTGGTGGAACAGCTTCAGCTTACTAGTATTACTTGTCAAAATAGTGATAACTGTGTATTTTTTTTTAATCAAAGTGAATTAAACCCATTGCTTTTTGTATCATTTCAAGATTTACCTTGAGGTAAGTATATGTCTTTAGAATCTAGCAGTGTAAAAACCAGAGGCGAGAATCAGTGCTTTATAGTTCAAATGAATTATTATATTACACTGCTTACTTCACCAAATACTAATATATTAATTTCCTAATTAGCAGTAGGATAATTCTTACTCTATTGTGAGAGAGTGTTTAAACAAGGAAAAATTGTTAATATTTGAAAATACACTATAGAATAAGCAATGCTTTTAAATCTTTGGTTTCTGTGTTTATTGGATGAAAAAGTACTTTTCATATGTATGTATATTGATATGTTTACATCATTTTATTTCCTATAGATAACCTTTTTCTAATTTCAATTTGCCTTTCTTTCAGTTGTTTTACAGGTGTGCAGCCTGGTCCTTTACCCAATCAAGTTCATTGAAACTGTGAGCTTGAAAATTTACCATGAGTTCAATTGGGGTTACGGCTTGGCCTGGGGTGCAACTATATTTTCGTTTGGGGGTGCCATCCTTTATTGCCTGAACCCTAAGAACTATGAAGACTACTACTAGAACCAGTCGTCTCAAATTTAAAACACAAGCAACCATCCCCCAAAAGGATTACGTCTGCATCTTTTCTAACTCACTCACTATTTTCTAAAATACTTGTGGAACATCAAGCAGTTTGCTCAGTTGATTTAATATCCTTTGCCTTTTGGCTGTCAACATCATAACCAGCTTTTACATCCATTTTAGGGACCTGCACAAATTAAGAGAGCTGATTAGACATAGGCAAATGCTGCAAACCTCCAATATGTTCATGTCATTTTTCTTGAAAAGTGAAGGGTCTATATGACAGCAACTCTTGTGAGAAAATAGTTGAAATGAGAAATGCCTGAATCTCCTATTGCCTGCAGGGGAGCAGCTGGCATAAGCAACATTTAGAAGTTTCTTTGCGCTGACAAGGATTCCACTGTTAGAATCCTCATCGCCTGCTTATCCCACCCAATGACTGCATTGGCCGTTGGTTATTTGCTTGAGTGAGCTTTGAAAAGTGAACTGCCCTTCAGCATCTAACAGCCGTTGTGAATGTAATTGGTTAAATGGTACACATTCCGCCTTCAAGAATACTCTTTTGAACGGGAGTTTATGCTTTGGTAATCTGCATCTCCCTGGGTAGGGAGTCAAGACTTGAGGAGACATGTGCTTCTCATTATGTGGTTAGAAATTGTGCCTCAGCCACATCTAGAATGGGGAAAAATTGAGAGTCTTGGCTTTCCCAGGGGCAACTAGAAAGAAACATGCATGAGTTGCTTTTGTCCTAACTACCCATTAAATCATTTACCAAACATTGCAGCAAGCAATTGTGCATATATAACAAGCATAACTATTTTTTATAGAAGGTGGACCATTAGTATAAATTGTAATAAGTTGTTCCCTAGCCCTACACTTATGTCTGCCCTGTTACACATAAAATTAATATTTGCTCTAGTGAAGTGGTTTGAACACTAACCTTGTACACACATCGTTAAGAGACTTAGATTGATATTCACACTTATTTACCATAAGAAAGTACATATACTTTAAAGCTTTTGCTCTGTCTTCTCTACTGTTTCACTGGAAACTTTTAGTAGATTTGCATAAGAAGAAAACCTGAAATGGTGTTAATCTGAAAGTGAATGATTCTTCTGTAAGCACTGTAGTTCAAAAGAGTAGCAGTTAGGATGTTAGAAAGATTATTTCCCTTAAAAAAAAAACAAAACATTAAAATAGAAGGCCGCTATTTTTTTCAAGTATTTTAAATTTCTTCATTAAAAAAAAAATGAATAGCGATAGATTTATATAAATGTCTAAATGTCTCAGTAGGGGAATAGAATTCATCTGATTATCACCTGGTCCTCTGAAGTTAACTGGATGGGCTGACTGATTTGCGCACACAATTATGATTCGTTTATGTTAAAGGAATATTTTGTTGATTGTTCAAATGGAAGGAAATGTCAAAATAATAGGGGATAAGTTTGCAACTAATCTCACTGCAAACTTGTGTTAATTCTGTTTAATAGTCAAATTTGGATAGTTTAATTATAAACATATTTTTATATCAAATATACAGTTCTAATATAAAACTTATAAATAATTATTTTTGTTAACAAAGACACTAAAACAGTATGTCCTGGTTTTGGCCCTCTTGCAGAAAGAAGCATTGGAAAAGTAATTGTAAATGCACATTGTGCTATTGTAATGCAAAGTCTGTTAAGAGCAGGACCACATCAATAGTATTGAAAAATTTGCTTTACCTCCCAAAGCAGAATTCTGCTTTCAGCTTGTCTTAAGCACTGCTGCCAATACAACAGCAAAGCAAAACAACAACAATTTTATTACTCAAATGCTAAAAAAAAAAAAAATTCTCTTATCTTGTGAATTTTCTATAGACTCACGCAGCAAATATGAAGTACCAGGCTTATTCTTATTTTAGCCATGCTAGACAAAGTGATTTAATGCATCCTAGAGAGAAATCTTTATAAAAGTGTATGATTCTGTAAAGAATCATAAGAAACTATGAGTAGAAATTTCCCGGAAAGATATTAGTATTATACAAGCTTTTGAAATGATTTTCTTGAGAAATAGGAAAATCTGGGGCAGACTGCCTTGCAGTTAATTGCATTTTGTCAGAGCAGCATGAGAAATACGATATTTGGATTGGGGTTTCAGCTACTAAACACCCTCTATTGTGAGAGGATCCTCTTTATTCCTGATAATGGAAGGAACAGTATTTTGGTGCTGATGTCAATGAGGCACTTTTCTTAGTCCTAAGAGAGGATGTGTGAGGCCAATATCACATCTTGAGTCTTATCAACTTTTCATTCTCTGTCAATATGACAAGCTGGAAAGTGATAGAATGTTATAGGTTAAGGCATACATGTTTGCAGTTTGCTGAAAAGTAGATTTCTTATATGACTTTTTTTCCCTTCCCAGTGAAGAGCCCTATGCTATATTTCTACCATCACTAATATTTGGAATGTTTTCTTACCAACAGGCTCAGTACAACATGAAAAGTGTTGTACATCCAAAATACTATTTTGTCTATTGGAATAAACACAAGTGAATTAATTGTTCACCTATATTAATATTATGTCTTTGCAACTTTAGTTTTTTTTTTTTTTATGTTTTCTTACATGCAAAATTGTTAACCACAAACTCATTGTTTATCTTAGAGAGCGGTATATGCACACACATACATAGCGTAAAAGTACACAGCAGGGCTAGTTATTTGGATTTCTAGCACAACTATTTAGCCTTTTGTAAGTTCAACATGTGAATTTTAAAGACATAAATATAGAGAGACCTATGTGTTTGAAATATAAATGATATATATGGATTAGCATGTACCTGTATATTATAAAACATGCAATGAACTGACTGGTAAGTGACGTCTAATCGTATGGCTAGCAATGTAATTTATTCAGACTGTATTTTTGTACAGAGCAGCGCACACTAACCTATGCCTCTTGTGTCCTCTTTAATGCCTAAAACTGTGCCTAGAAATTTCATCTGTCTTAAAAAAAATAAAATATACTTCATGCTGTTCATGCTATTGGTTTCTCTACTGCTGTTCGATATTTATTGTTTTTAAATATATGACATTTACTACTTCAATATGAATTCATGGTATCCTCGTTATTATTTTTTTTTTAAGCAGTCATCTAGGGAACCTGTTGATCACTCCAGTGGTTTTGAGTTTGCAATTTCATGATCAATTCTTCATTTCATGATTTCTGTAACTGACATGAAATTATCTATGTGGAAAAATTAAAAATAAAAGTGGCTTCACTGTTGCAGTTTGACTTTCTGTCTTCTCTATTGTGTAGACTCTTTAGACAAGACTTCTAAATTACATGTCTTCAGTTCACTTTCTCCTTTAAAATATACGTTATTTAGAAAATGCAGCTTAATATGACATGAATTTAAAAAACAACACTCTCTCTTTATCTTTTATTTCAAATTCTCTCCTAAGAACCTTTCTGTGTTCTGCAGCTGAGTTATACAAATAGTGATAAAAGAAAGGAATAATAATTTTTTTAAATTACTGTTTAAAATAGCACAGAAAGGAGATGTGGCAGAAGCCAATCTTTCATTTTCCTTACTCTCCAATCACACAATTTAGGAACGGGGGTAGCAAAAGGGTTTGATATTGTATTTTGAATTTTGTCTAGTTTTCAGTGTTTGATAGGTTTAAGCAGGATTTCCTGCACTATTTCTATTTTTTTTTTAATTAGAAGGCACCATAAATTTACAGTGTGTGTGTATGTGTAAAAAAAAAACAATAAAATTAAAGTCAAGATTTCTTATCAGAAACCCTTTCCGTGTGTATAAATGGTGAGTATACTTGGAAAGCAATTTAAATTATACATACATACAATAAAATTTATTTTTATGTTTGCCAGAGAATTTCTTAAAGGTATAAATAAAGCCATATGTCATTGAACAATCTTTCATGCCTTAATGAAATCAGTTTGAATATTAAATATCTATTTCTGTTATGGAGACATTCTTCCTTTCATGTGTCTCATGAAACTTAAAAATTTGAGTTTCACAGTATTTTTTTCTGCTAAGACCAAAAGGTTTTACATCACCTCTAAGCCTATGATATATTTACTAGCAAACCTTCAAAAGTATGCATATTTAGTGTAATTATGAATTCTAATGTTTCTGTAGTTCTATAATTTTAGAAATTTTCTTTTTCAATAGCCTTACTGTATTCTAATTTGATGGTGTAACATCATTCATTTGATGTATTATATTTTCAGTATAAGTAGTTTCATTTTTATACAGAATTCTCTTGAGCAAATCACCTTTACAAACATGCCTTGCCTGGTAATTATACATGACCCAGTTTCTCTGAATTTGGAAAACATGGAGACATAGCTTCACTAGGATTTGACAAGGGAAAACCCTTTGCTTTCAGAGGTTTCCTTGTGAATATGAGACAGGAAAGCAATTTCAATTTGCTTTTTCCATGACACCTTATAGATTATTAGC